>JADLZK010009915.1:0-161101 GCA_015847255.1 Hyparrhenia diplandra
TTGTGTATCTCAAAGAAAGGGGGTATGGCAGAGGATGTAGGGGTCGAAGGAAAAATCTCTTATCAAAGGCTGGGGAAAAAATCATGATCAAGGTCATGTCTCAAGCTATTCTTGTTTTCGCCATGGGTTGTTTTGACACAACAAAGGAGATGTGTTCTCAGATCAGTGCAATGATTGCCAGGTATTGGTGGAAAAATCAAGACAAGGAGAATAGCATGCACTGGGTGAGTTGGGAGAAGCTTGTACTGTACTCCCAAAGAGTGAAGGAGGCCTGGGTTTTAGACTTGCATTCCTTCAACATGGAAATGCTTGCCAAGCAGGGATGGCGGCTGATCCAGAACCCAGAGTCCCTATGTGCCAGGATCTTGAAAGCTAAGTACTACCCAAACTCAAATTTCCTAGGGGCCAAAACCAAACAAGGGTGCTCATTACGAAGCATCATGCAAGGTTTGGAAGTCCTAAAGGAAGGTATAATCTGGAGGGTTGGAAATGGACACAATATTGGCATTTTTACGGACCCATGGTTACCGCAGGCGGCAACAAGGAGGCCCATAATGCCAAAACGAAATAACAATTTGCAAAGACTGCACGAGCTGATCGACCCCGTGACCGAACAATGGGATGTGTAGTTACTGACACACAACCGAAGATCCGACATTTCCTTTGGTCATAACAGTTTAGCTGTCGAGAAGGTTCTGCAACAAAGGGGTATGAAGTTTGACCCAGGGCATGTGCCACAGATTTAATGAGGATGGGGGACACCTATTCCTAAAATGTAAGGAAGTGAAGAGTGTGGACAGAACTGAACATAGAAGTTGTGTGCTGTAATTTGGAATCTGCTGAGTCTGCTAAAATAATGATGGAGCGAGTTAATTAGGAAGCTGGAGCTGAAAACTCAGTTAATGGTGGTTATGTTATTATGGCTTTGGTGAGGAGAAAGGAATAATTGGAGAGAAGAGGGGAGGAGGAGAATTGTTGTCGAAGACTCTTTTTCTGTGACTCGTGTTGTCGAAGACTCGAAGTGGCCTATATTACCGCTGCTCTGGCGCACAGATTTCAGAAGAAAGAAGACACTACCCTATTGTCGGAAAGTCGTCAGACATCACATCGCGTTGGTGCAGGCCTGAGATTGGTGTCTTCAAAATTAATACGGATGGAGCATTTAACTGCAAGACAGGCAATGGTGGCTTGGGATACATAATCAGAGACGATCAGGGGCTAATGGTGAAGGCCGGCGCTGGGGAAAACAGATCTCTTCATAGCCCGGTTCCATGCTGAACTCGTTGGCTGCCTAGCTGGTGCAAAAATGGTTGCCTCGATGCGTATTTCTCGGGTCGTACTGGAGACAGGCTCATCCCTCGTGAAGACGGCTCCTGAAGGTGATGCTTTTCGGCTGTATGGGCTCGGTACAGCTCGGTAGGCTATGCCATTGGGATAACCATTAAATGATGGGTCAGGCCGTGCCTAGAAAGCCGTCCAAACATGACCCTATATGCATGGGGCCGGACCAGCCTGGGCTCGTGAAAGACCAAACCGTGTCATGCTCATGTGGGGCCAAAATAACGGGCTTTGGTGTGGATTCTATTGGGCCTCGGGCTTTTTCTAAACAGGCTGCCTTCTTTTATGGAGCAAATTATTTCCTTGCTCTACTAGTTTCTTGGTCCTTCTTTGGCAATTTGGTTATTTGACCCCACTTTGAGTTTTGGTTAGTTTCTTGGTCTTTCCGTCGGTTTTATGACTTAACGGGGTGAAGTCATATGAAATGACTATTTTACCCCGGCGCCTAATGAAAAAGACCATCAACGTCATGAAGTTCGGGTGTCGACGCATGACCCATTATTGTGGATTATTTTGAGAAAATGTTGGTGCTAAGCAACCTGAACGCACAAGTATGTTGAGGATCCTTTTTATTAGGCGTCGAGGGGCAAAATAGTCATTTCACGTACCACTTAACTCCGATAAGTCATGAACCTGGCGGAAGGGCCAAGAAACTTACCAAAACTTCGAAAGTGGGCCAAATAACCAAACCGCTGAAAAAAGGGTCAAGAAACTAAGAGGTAGTTTTAGTAGGGCTAAAAAATAATTTGCTCTCTTTTTATGTCGTCGATCATGTGGCCTTGGGGCCTAGCCATGGTGGAATGCAATTCTCGCACGAGATGTCCACGCACGCTGATGAGGCTGGAGCTGGTACCGACTGTCCACGCACGCACGAAGCTGATCTGGCTTGTGGTTTTTGCTGCTCATTTTGGCTGATTTTGCTTGGTTGAATGGTTGTGTGAGAGGAAAAAATACTCTGTTTCAGGCAGTGTTTGGTTTGGAGGAATTTCAAAGGAAATTTTGGAGGAATGTCAATCCTGTGTTTTTGCTGACGTCTTGCACCGTTTGGAACTTTGGAACGAAGGATTCAAGCTCCCGTTCCTCAGGAAAGGTTTCCTTCGCTCACCAAAACACAAGAATTTTAGAATCCACTCGAAACAAAAAGTTTTTCGCGGAAGTCAAGGTTCTCGTGCGTGCAAGAGAGGGAGAGAGAGAGAGCGCTGGGCTTGCGCAGACCGGGATGGTGTTGCCCGTGGTGCTGCGCGCCGCTCCGGCCGGAGGTAGCCGCCCCACGCCCGAACACCGGCGCCGGGCGCTACTCTCCAGGGCCTCGCCCGCGCCTGGATACGCAGCTCCACCGCGACCTCGTCCGGCCGTGCCTCGCTGCACCGCCGCCGCCAGACGCGTCACCTGAGCCCATCACTCCAGCCCCAACCACATCTGACTGTGCTTCTGGAGAGGGAGAGAAGATAAGTACACGGGAGAGAACGAGTGGATGAGAAAGAGCAGGCGAAGCTGCTGGCCTTGCTTTTGTTTGGTTCCATTCCACTCAACCATAGTATGTGTCCATAGACCAATGGCCCACATGTAAAGTATAAAAAAAAAAAAAAAAATGAACAACTAGCAGACTATTATTAAGCACTAATAATGATATTCCAACTAGCGGCCCCACATGTTTTGTGATTCCTATGTTATGAATTACTGTATTCCAAACACCTCTTCCTAGTTATTCATGTGTTTTCCCTTTCCTCTGTTTTACTAACCCTACACCCATTCCCTTCCTATGTTTTTTTTTTTTTTTTTTTTTTGAGATTACACAAGATAACGTAGGCGCCCAACACGCGACGACACTCACCACAGCGACGTGAACCCTACCCTATGAGCACCTTCGAATGACCGAGCCGGCAGATCTTGAAGTTCACGGTCACCACCTGGTCGCCTTTGTCGCCGATGGGGATGTCGCCTACCACTTAATGCATAGCGCCCGAAAAATCCTGGAATAAATCACAAAAAATGTGAGCAACTGGATTTGAACTCCGGTGGGTAGCGTCCCCCTTTGGACCGCCCTACCATTGGACTACAAGCCAATTCCGCTCCATTCCGCATCAGCCCTCGATGGTTGAAAAGCCTAGCTCGCAGCGCTACATCGCATGGCTCCGGCGCCCACCGGCGCCGCCCGCCGCCATGCATCGCATCGCTACTCGCTGCGAACACATGGTTGATTTAGGTCGCATGTGTTTAGTTTTGTGATTGAGTGATTGTCAACGGTCAACATTTTATCTCTATTTTCTTTTATCTTTTTTATGCTTCGACTATGTTCACGGCGACACGTGGAGTGTGTCGAAGGCGTATCTCTTGGTTCGTGTTATACAGGGTGTGGAGCTTCGGAGATGGTAGCCGTGGGCGAGGTGAAGGGCCAAGGAGGGGCGTGCCGGGCCGACGGACCAGCGGAGGTGAAGGACGGACGCGGAGGCTTGGACCGAGGGACCGAGCGGCCGGGCAGCTAGCCATGAAATACACCGGGACATCGGCAGTGCAAGAGGGCGTGGCGGGACCGTGTCGTCGGGTCAAGACGGCGGCGTGCAAAGCGTAGAGGGAGTTTCGGGACGACTTGGCTTACTTCCGGCGGTCAAGACGGCGATGACACGTGTCGAGGAGGTTTGGTGGTTTGCCCTCAAAACCATCGGCGCGGGTTTGGTGGTTTGGGCCTCAAAACCATCGGCATGGCGGGTTTCAAGGGTTTGGGCCTCAAAACCGCGGACGCCCGTGGACGGAAGGGCGGCACGTGGCGCATCTGGGGAGATTGCGCGGAGCAAGGCTCAGATGAGGAGGCGCTGCATGGCCGTCGGATCGAAAAAAATATCCGAGTCGACAAAATAGCCTCTCAGGGTTAGTGGTTTTGGCTCTATTATGTATCCGGGAGGAGCAAAAATATGGATTAGAAATAAGGACTATAAATAGGGGATGGCAGCCATCCTCCCCCCCTTGCATCATCTTCCATTTTCGTTTTTATTTTTCCCCAATTTTAGGATTCTTTTTGTTTAGAGGTCCAAGAACATCAATTTGATGGATTTTTTGTGGTGATTTTTCGTGGGGAAGGGGAGCTCCAATCCTCCCCTTGTCGTCTCCGATGTTTTTGGATCAATTCTCTTACTCTTTGCTGTGATTTTTGTTGAGAGTTTTGGATCTTGTTTGTTCTTCGGTGGTTTTTTCTGTGTCTTGTGCAGGCCGGCTGCTTTGATTCGGCAGCAGCAGCTCCAGGCAGCAGCGGCCGGTCATCGAGTGCCCCGTCCAGGCACCCCGTGAGCACG
This sequence comes from Hyparrhenia diplandra, assembly GCA_015847255.1. Classification (NCBI taxonomy): domain Eukaryota; kingdom Viridiplantae; phylum Streptophyta; class Magnoliopsida; order Poales; family Poaceae; genus Hyparrhenia; species Hyparrhenia diplandra. The sequence continues at coordinate 4,629 of JADLZK010009915.1, forward strand.
AGCGGCTCGCTCTACTGGCGGCTCCATCCAGCAGCAGGCGGCCAAGGGAAGGGGCGACTTCCACCTGCAGCGCGCGCGGTCACACGCGGGCTCAGCACGGGAGGTCCACGCACGAGTGATCTACATCGCCGGACGCGCTCGACCTTCATCCACATCTGCGGCCAAACCAGCGCAACGGGCGCGGCCACACACCGGTCACGCACGGGCGTCGGCACCAGGACCTGCAGGCCCCATGCCGGCAGCAGCATCGGCCCAGGCAGCGAGGGCAGGTGGTCTTCTCGGCATCTCCACGCGCAGCAAGCAGGCGGCTTTCCTGATCTTCTCGCTGATGTGATTGATGCACGTCCCCTGGCCAAGAGTAAGTAGAGCTGAGTTCGTCAGGTACAGCTCGTCAATTTCCTCTCAGCATCTTTTCTCATGACAGCAGGCAACACCTTCGTTGATCGAAAATGGAGCAGCTCTAGTTCAGTACGTAATTCATTTTCTTGCACTTGTGAATTACTTTTCTCTCAATCACGAGCTTGTCTTTGGAGCATTAATTTATATATCAATTGGTAGTTGTAGAATTCACGATATACAAGATTGTTGCTTGCTGGCTTGTTCATGTCTCTCGCTGCAGGTTTAGCACATATGCAGTTTTGGATCAGCATGAGTAGCACTTGGATTTTTTCTGTGATGTGGAGTTGGCCTTCGAGTCACTCTTTTGATTCTTGTGCAGGGTAGTTAGATTGATCTCAAGTTTGCAAATTCCCATCTTTAATTCAGCTCAGCCTAGTTCGTTTTTCTTGCTCCCCCTAGGTGTTTGTTGAAATGTCTAAGTAACCGTTTCATCCATGATTTATTCATCTGACCTCGATTTGAGATCCGGCTTTTTTGCAATGAATTTTTATCGTTTCGAGGATTTTATCTCGAGTGCCCCTATCACAAGTTGACTTGAGTATTTTAGTTTAGAGAACCCACTTCTTTTCAATAGGAGTTGGGTAACTCTTTTCGTCCATCGATTCGGAGATTCTTTTCGCCGGTCGTGTGTGGTCGTTTGAGGTGTTCCGCTGTGTTCCTAGGGAACATCCACCCAATCATTTGGGTCGTGGACATCTCGATTGCTCTCTTTGCTTTCGTGACACCTTGCTACCGATTAGCGTGTGTTACTCGCTCTCTCGTTTGAGTTTGCTTTTTTGAGGTTGGGGGTTGAGCCGATGACCCTAAATTGAAAAGGAAAATCGGGGCTCCCATTCACCCCCCTCGTCGCCCGTTTCGGTCCTTCATTTTCGCTAGTGTGATGAGAATGAGGTTTGGATCCATATCGCCCATCGACTACACTTACAAGACGACGAAGAACGAGATTCGCCGCCATATCGCGCGAGATCAACTTCACGATGGAGGAGAATGAGGTTCGATCAGCGGCCAGGCCGAGGCGGTCGGTTCCATCTTTGGGAGCCGGCCCGCCTCGATCGATCTAGCTAGCTTTTTTCTCCTGGCCGGCGGTCGCCCACGGACGTCGTCGTTTCGTTTGATCATCGTTTCCAAAGAAACATCCATCGATTTCGTTTGTTCCTTCCATTCCTTCGAAAATGCTTCTCCGATCCATCATACAGTAGTCTCTGCGTTTTTTTCGGAAGCGGATTGCATCCGTGTATTTCATTAAGAACAACTCCAGAAAGAGCCCCCAAAACAGGGCCCCTACTTCTTAATTCCTTTTATTTTCTCATACACTATATGTATAATGTATTTGATAACATCATAATATAAAATAATTTACTTAACAATGACGATAAAAGCACCACACCTAAAGTTACCAATAAAATATGAATTTTAAAATTTAAATTCAAATACAAATTTGTTCTGAATTTAATGATAGTCGATCACAACATAATCCATACCAAAGTTTGCAAATCAAATAGCATAATCATGAAACATAAAAGTCAAACAAAATAATTAACTTGCGCCATGTCGCGCCCACAAATGCTCCACAAGATCATTTGAAGTTTCTCGTGTCCCTCTTTATCTTCAATCTCCTTGTGTATCCTAAGGAACTTCGGACATCACATTGGGATTGCGGTGTTGGTATTCCTCAAAATGTACCACAACATGTCCTTGCCCCAAAATCTTGCAGCACCCGTAATCATGGCAAAGCGTGATTGTAGAACACCAAATGCTCTCTCAACATCCTTCCTAGCTGCCTCTTGAGCTTGTGTGAAGTGAGAACTCTTGTTACCTTGTGGCTTTCTGTAGCTCTTCACAAATGTTGCCCAAGAAGGATATATCCCATCTGCCAAATAATAACCCATGGTGTACTTATTGCCATTCACAGTATACTCAATTGAGAGGTGAAGTTCCTGAAGTTAGTCGCTGAAAAAGGGGAGACCTTCGAAGTACATTGATATCATTTAGTGATCCTGGCAATCCAAAAAATGCATGCCAAATCCACAAATCCTATGATGCAACTGCTTCAAGGATCATAGTTGGACCATCCACATGTCCAGTGTACATACCTTTCCATGCAGTTGGGCAATTCTTCCACCTCCAATGCATACAGTCAATGCTTCCAAGCATACCTGGCCAACCCAACTGCATTTAGCCTTTGCCTAAAATAGTCATCATGTGCCTCAACTCCTTGGACAATTCTCAAAAACAATGGTTTAGACATTCTAAATCTCCTCCGAAAGAATCTGTCATTGTAAATTGGAGGATCTGCAAAATAATCGGCAACAATGCGCAAGTTACCAGCATGCATGTCTCTTGGCACCACTTGACGACCAGGCACTGAACCACGGCGCCGCTTCTTATGACGTCTTTTCTGTTCAGCAAGCATTAGGAGCAGTGCAACCAAATCATCATCATCCGATTCTTCTTCCTCCCACCATTGCTCAAAAAAATTATCTTCGTCATCGGTGAACACTATCTGCAATATCATTGTCAGCATATTAATTTATAATTCAACAATCAAGCAAGCGATATGGCACTGATTGAAAAAAAAAAACAGGACGTAATTATAAGCTGAGCACCTTGCTGCAATATGGCAAAAAATTCTGTAACGATTGTGATTCATAGAAGTCTCTTCTAAACAGCAAGACAATGAAAATTGAAGCCACATTCCCATTTGGCAAGTAAAAGTCTCTTCTTTTTCAGAAAATAGAAACTTCCGGTTGTGAGAATTAGCGTGTACTACTGCAAGCAACGCTACCAGAGTTCTGTACTACTGCAGTGCAAAGTCATTAGCCTGTAGTAGCAATAGCACTCAACCCGAAACGGGAATCCAGTTGATTTTGGTTAATCCAATTATATTGCCAAAGCCTAGAGCAGGGTCACGTCCAGAGCAATTGGGGTTCAGACCTGGAAGATGAGATTTACCTTGGACAGGATGGAGCAGGGTCACGTCCACTGGTGGCGTTGCTCCTGCAGAGCGCAAGGACGAGGATGGTGTGGCCGCTCGGGACCTTGCAGATGCAGCATCAGTCCCTTCCCGTAGATCTAGAGTGCTCCAGCCACGTCCTTCTTGTGGGCACAGCTGCTGGGGAGGGGAGGGAACCGTCTGGGAGCAGAAGCTGTCGGGGTGAAGGAAGAACCAGGTGGCACCGGTCAGCTCTAGTGGATCTGCCGGCGTCGTCTCCTGCTTTCGCGGGAGGCCAGAAGGGGCAGCGCCACAGCTAGATGCAGAGGTGGGGAAGCTCCGCGCGCGAGGTGGTGGAGGAAGATGCGGGCGGCATGGCGACGGCGGGAAGCGGGGGGCGGGCGGGCAAAGCGGCGGCGCGGCTTCGGCTTCGGTCCGCGGCTGGAAGAAAGCCAGCGTGTGAAAACAGCCGAAACAGACGTTTCGGGGCTTGCCCTAGACCCAACAGAAATGCGTGCGGAGGTTGAATTTCGTTGGCCCAACAAAAATCGGGTCTCTAGTAAGGGCTTTCTTGGAGTCGGATTTTTGACCCTATATTTAGCTATTGGGGCTTGAGTAGGGGCCTTCGGAGTTGCTTTAAGAGGGGAGTAGAATTTCGAAGTACACACCAGCCACCCTGAGCTGCAGTGGTGCGATGGCAAGTCGCAATCTGCCAGCACGAGCAAAGAAGTGAACTGGTTTAGCCTCTCGATTACTCCCTCGTTCCATGGACTTAGTCGTTTTTACTTTTGAACTTCATCTTTGACCATCCGTCTTATTCAAAATATTTATGCAAATCATAAAATAAAATAATCAATATTCAAGTATCTTAATTGATAAAATAAGTCATAAAAAAATAAATTATATTTGTGCAAAAAATTGAATAAGGCGAAGCATCGAATAAGATGGCACGAAAACCAGGGTGACAAAGTCACTGGGACGGAGGTAGTACATTATCAGTGTGCTATATATGCGACCAAAGACTGCGCGACGGGCCGGGTTGCTCAAAAACCCAGCAATCCAGTCGTCCCCCTCTGCCACTCTCTCTCTCTCTGACGTGCAGTACGTAGTGGTCTGTGTTTTACAGTGGCTCCGTCTCTTTCTTATTATTTCTCCCCTATTGGCTATGGTTCCTCTTCTGCTGCACCGTACCACAACAAGAAATATATTTTTTTGGTTTTCAAAACTTTGTGTCGCACGTGGCGCTTTTAATTTACACACCACGCGCACGCACGCACGCTCGCTGCCTAAGTCACGCAAGCACACGATTGCATGCTGGGTTAATTTCATTTAGGGCATGTTTGCACGCCACTCAAATGTGGAAGGGACAGGGAGATACCGGCCAGAGGAGAGGACAAATAAAAGCAAATATAAATATATTTGCACGCTACTACTAAAAGTAACATTTGGTTCAATTTATTACTCCCTCAATTATTTAAGTTGGTCCAATTTACACCTTAATTTTTTTTTCCCTTTTTTTTTTTTTACAAAATGTGTTTTAGTTTCAAATTTGTTGAGGTGCAATATCTTGTGTTCGGAAAAAAATACATTTCATCATTACTAAATTTCCTAAGCTAGCAAAATAGTAGAAGGAAATTAAAATATATTTCTCTAACATAACTTATGATGTCATATATCATATCAAAAAAAAAGTTGATACTGAACTTCAACTTTTTTTTTAGAAAAAGGAAACTTCAACTTTTGTTTTTTCGAGAAACAAAAAAAAAAATCCTGTTAAGGGTTAAAACTATACCAACTAAAATAGATGGAGGTACAAATTGAGCCACATGTTAATTTAGGAGGCCATGTAGACAAAGGCCAAATTTGGAGGAGTAATTTGTATTGTTTCCTTAAAAATGTATATCTTGTTTCTTGTTTCTTAAAGAGTCAACCAATCTTAAATTTAACTAATTAATAGATACTCTTTTTGCCAAAAAGAATGCAATTCAAATATAATCCCAAGTGAGACGATTTGAATTTTAACCAAATTCATTTAATATTTAGTAGCATACCAAAAAATATCAGTAGATTAATTATCAAATATATTCTCTATTTAGTATACATATATTGATGTATGCATATCTATAACATGTATTTTCTATACAATTTATGAAACTTCCTATATTTTTTTTTTTGATGAATTGTTACGAAGGGAGTACAGCTACGTGGCTTCCCGCTGACAAAAGTTCAGGGGGCACGTCAATCTTCTTGAAAATAAATGTCGGGACGCAGGAACCTATCCCATCACTCAGATCACTGAGAATCCCCCACATGGTCTCACATGGAAATGGGGGCTCGATCTGCAAAGATCCATCCGGATCCAGCCGCCTGGAGCACGTGCTGCACACACGTACACATCAACGTCACTAGTTTGCCTATATAATCGCTGCCCAGTAGCAGGGAACCTGCAGGACAAAGCTAGTAGCTGAGAGAAACAAGGCAACATGGCCGCCGGCAGTGAGAGCGAGGCAGCGGCGCGCCGTTTCTGGAGACGAAGCCCCAGGTGTACTTCGACGGGTGCCCCGGTTGCGCCATGGAGCTGAGGAAGGCGGCGAACCCGGGGGTCCCGTACAGGCTCTTCTTCCACGTCTGGATCATCATCTTCGTCTCCTGTATGTGTGAATGCATAGATAGCAGTTATACATAGATCGCATGCAAGTTCTCCGTGCTGCACGCATTATTATGCTATGAGGACACGCTAAACACAAGGATCTAGATGTTTGAAACTTGGTATTGGGCAAAAATAAAGCTACGTTTGGTACACCTTCTCCAACAGCTTCACGAGCTGTTTGAAGATGTTTTATGCCAAACGGGTATTTTTAAAAACAGCTTCACATGTGAAGCTTGTTAAAAACGTGCTCTCATAAGATTTTTTTTTTTTTTTGGGATAAAGCTAAAAATAGTAGCTTTTTCTAGCTTCAACTCGCTTTGGTGGGATCTATGTAGAATTTTATGAGAGCATATTTTAAAAGCAGTTTTACAAGTAGAGTTGTTTCACCAAACGGTTCGCCAAAACAACTTTAGCTCTACCGTAAAGTTGCTCGTGAAGTTGAAGCTGAAAAAATTGCTTCACTAATGAAACGGAGTTATGCCAAAAAAAAAATTTCTAAATTTGGCGTTTCGGTTTCCTACCAATTAAATGTTGATTAAGTCCAACTGGCGCATGAAAAATCATCCAAATATTTGGGATATCATGCTTTAATAACAAGAGGCATCTGAATATCTTTTACCTTCTCTTAATATGACATAAAAAATTCTAAAAATCAGCCCACCTGCCGAAGGCGGTGGTCGGTGGCCGCACCCGGGCTGGCCTCGCGGGCTACCGCCGCAGTGGGCCTGGAGGCTTGGCCCAGGTTGCCCTCCGGGTGGTTTGGTGCTTAGAATTGCTGGGTAGGTGGGCATGTCTTCTTTATTTTTAATTTGTGAGTAGGTCTGCATTACACTTTCTGAGTCATGCATTTTTATCATACTTTCCATGTTTTTTCATGTATAACTCGCAAAACACTAAGTCTCCAATACATGTGGAAATATGTCAATAGTTATAACATGTGTACCAGATGTATTAGTTATCCCACTATTGTATCTTATAATTGGCAGTCAGATTTGGTCATTAAGGATCGCCAACAATCACTTTCATCCTCGTTTAATGTTCTAGAGAGAGAATATTGAATAGTACACAAGGGGAGGCTATTATGTGCCAATCTCCAAAGAAATTGTTTTACTTTTGGTGGGCAACGAAGCATCCATATAGTATTCCACATGAAGGATGATTCATTAACAATATTGGTGCTTGACTTACCCTTTTGATTTCTTTTCATCATGTCCCTATTATCCACTCAAACATGGTAAGCTCATTTCACTTTGAGTCCATTTTTTAATCAAAATGTCATGCCAAAATTATCATCCATGCCTTGTTTCAAGGGAATAGACAAAGTATGTTTTTAATCTTGTTCCTAGAAACATTCAGTAAAATACTACCCCATTTGCTAGTACCTAGTTCAATTAGTTTTAGACGCTTTAGACAGAGAGATATTTGTCCTCCTCTTGGATAATACTCCCTCCGTCCCTAAATAAATCAATTCCTAGAATCTATGTCAGTCAAACTTTCTTAAGTTTGACTAACATTATAGAAAATATTAACAATATCTATGATATAAAATGAACATATTATGAAAATATATTCTATGGTATCTTTGATGATACTAATTTGATACCATAATTCTTGATAGTTTTTTTCTAGAAATACGGTCAAACTTTAGAAAGTTTGACTTAAGATAACTTCATAAATCTATTTATTTAGGGACTGAGGGAGTAGGTTTTCTAGTGATTCCATATGGTAGCCAGGGGTCTAACCATATATTAATTTGTGTGCCATCTCCAACACGCCAAATTAGATCACCTTTAAGTGCTTTTAGTCCACCATTAATACTTTTGCCATGAATAGGAAATACCTACCTTATTTTCAATCATAGAGATCACCACATGGAAAAATATTTAGCACAAAATTTGAGCACACAAGGAGTTTGGGTCGGGGAGAAGACACCAACCTTGTCGTGCAAGCATAGCAAGATTGAATAAATGTAGATCTCTGTAGCCCAAACCTAGCTCCCTTCTCCTTCCTACTTCTCAGGGTCCCAGGAGGACACCCAAGGTGTACACAAAAGGATTCAAATGTTTGAAATTTGTTGGGCGGAAATAAAAGCGGCACTAATTATCAACTTTGTATTGTGCATTTTGGTTTCCTGCCACTTAATTAAAAGGGCTTAGTAAGCTGAACAGCGCATGAAATATCTCGCCAATCTTCTTGGATATCATGCTTTAATGAGAGGCATGTGAATATTTTTTTACCTTCTTAATATGTCATAAAATTTATAAAACTGATCCATATATTTGTCCAGTCTACTTGTACCATAGAGGGCAACTGAACCATTCAATTTGAGATAGTCGGCAAGAAATAATTTTCCACCACACTTGTCTGTAAAGTATAATACAATGACTTAATTAAATCAACAATACTCATGTGAAGCGAAAGTGTGGTAAATAGTTCATCATTGAAATTAGGCAACTTTGGCATAAAGTGTGGGATGTATTTGTACATACAAATAAATGAAAACATATCCATAAATATGATATGTTGTGATAAAAAGATTTTTTTTTGTCCTTTGTTTCTTTTGTATTGTTCTTGGTGCTCCTATGCACCGTAACTTGTTCTATTTATATGCATTTTTTAGTATAATTCTGCTTTCTAACTCCTTTATGCCCTTTTTCCATTTACTAGGTTTGCCAATATCATTGTTGTTTCCGTTCATATATTTCATGGTATGTCTATCCAACTCCGCAAGACTATAATATTGTCAATAGTATTTGTTGCATATAGTATTAGCTTCTAGTTGCATTTGATCCTAGACACTATAGTTTCCACCCTATATAATTGTATTCGTTGTGTTGGTTTATGGATCTATGGTAATTCATCAACCATGTGTCAAAATCTTTCCATATTCCTTGGAAATGACATATAACAAAAAAGCAACAATCTTGGGACCATATCGTAAACAATTTTTATATGTCTCTTCACCTTTTGTCTTGTGGCGGGCAAAAAGCATAAAGCACTATGCATAAATGTGGTCTTATCTACCTTCTATTGTAGCTTATGGGCTACTATATCACCAATCCTTCTTAGTTGTATATATGAGACACACATTCTATGATTTCCCTTCCATCAACAGATAGAAGACTTGCACATTGCCAAAAACAGAACAAGATATTGGATTTTATGCTGGTTTTGTGGGTAAAACCTTCGAGACACTATAATGTTAGTTATAAAGTTTTTACCTATCAAACTATAACTAATTTTATGTACTAATTAAGATTTTTGCTTTGTAGGTGCCTCATACATGTTTGGTCGAACTTTGACCTCCACCGCATGGGGAATGGCGGTGATCGTATTGGGAGGAAGCTAGTTATCGTTCTTGCAATTTTATCTATGTTAGTGCTTATTTTTCTCTATATTTATCTAATCAAAATTATGCTATTTATTAGCTAGGGCATGCATTTCAATTGCCTATTTTTGCCCTACTTTGATTATTGTGCCCTTCTATTATCTCGGGCTTGTGTTTAACACTTTGTTGGACTAAGCGTGCACTATTGGATGGCTCTTGTTACACGATTTCTTCTTGGTGCTTTAAATGGTTTACTTGGCCCAATAAGAGTATGATAGTTGACTGATTTAATATATTGAGGTATTTGAGCATGTTATAGTTAGTAACATGGCTTTTTTTTTACAGGCATATGCCGTTGAAGTTTGTAGAGTCGAGCATCAAGTTATTGGATTATCGCTAGTAAAATTTCAAATGATATAATATGATGTTTTCACTATTCTTTGCAACCATATATTGTGATGACAACTACTTTTCTATATGATTAGGTTAGTACAGCATGGGCAATAGGTCTTATCATTGGGCCAGCTATCGGTGGATATCTTGCACAGTCTTGAAAGGTTTTAACATTCAATATCAAACTTTATGTCCATATTTTTTGATATATGACCCCATTCATTACACCTTACTCTTAATTAATATTTCTTAGCCAAAAAAAAAAATATCCAAAGTTATTTCAAGCCAACTCAATATTTGGGAGGTATTGTTTGTTACAAGCACATAATTTGTATTTACAACTCTTTTTTTTTTTTTTTTTTTTTGTTACTAATTATTGGAATGTTTTTGGCAGGTTTCCATATTTTTTACCTTGTTTATGCGTGTCGATCTTTTGCTTTGTTATTCTCATAAGCTGCATATGGCTCCCGGTATGTACAACTAAGTACTTTGTTGTTATTATCTTTGAACACTAGATTAAATTATCTATGTCTTAACTCTTATGCATCCACTTCATAGCATTTTATTACTCTTTGAAACCTCATGAAAATATCTAGGTGTTCTAAAAGTAACTTTGCAATTAAATACATGAAATGGTATCTAATTAATACAAAAGATACTCAAAATGTTTTGGCAAAAGTTTAGGATCGAAGCCCAGATACCAAGGGCAGTAAGTACAAGAAGCTTGAGAATGCAGATACCCAAATAACCCGACTAAGTCAATTATATGGTAGATGTAAATTTCAGTTCTTCACAACTAAGGGAATAAGTAAATAAAATAAAAATAACCTTTATATTTCATAAATGTTGGCAGATCCGTATTACACTTATGAAAAACCATGGGAGTGTATTTTTCACTAATGGATTGTCCTAGTAGTGCCATTTTTCACTATAGAAAAGAAAAGATGTCACATTTTATAATGGCCATTGATCTTGGAATTTACGTTGTGGGCTTCATATCATCATAAAAATAGTAACACAACTACAAAAAACGGAAGAAAGAACAATCCATTCTCAACTATAGTATTTGGCCACACCAATAAATACCACCCCATTCGATCCATATATGAAATCACAAAAGTAGAAAAAAAATTCTGACTTTCTTCCTCCCCTTCTACTTCAACCCCCTTTCCTAGGAGCTGGCTGACTAACTATAATACAAACTACCACAACATTACTCTCATAGATAATTATATTCCCATGGTCATTGGAAAGGCACTATCAGCCAACCTAGCATATTGCAAGCTATAGAGAGATCAATTTAGTCTAACATACGAACTAATTAGATTTTTGTGGCTAGAGGATATGCAGGCTCAATTATAATCTCCAGAGGTGTAAACAAGAGAAATACTCCCTCTATCCCTAAGTAATTGTCATTCTCGCTTTCTAAGGAGTCAAACACTTTCAATTTGACCAAATATACACAAGAAAATATTAATATTTATAGTACATAATTAGTATCGTTAGATTGATTGTTGACTCTATTTTATTAATAAACTTATTTAGAGATACAAAAGTTGTTAATATTTACATAAATTTAGTGAAACTTAAGAAAGTTTGACCGACATGAATACCATAGCGACACTTTAGGGATGGAGGGAGTACTCTTGACTTGTGGGACATCAATAACAATAAGAGTGGTAGGGTAGGATATATAAGGGCATTGGTTTGAAATGAGATTAACATGAAATATTGACGCTCAAGACCAAACATTTTTGAAACATTCATGGCATATAAGCATATTCATGTTAGTTAAATTTGGAAAGTAGGTTATGCACGCAATCACACTATTTCGTACCACCGAGTTAGTCAATACAACATGTCAAACTTTTAGCCATATCCATATGTTATCTTCAGAGTACTTGATCTAACAACCAACTTAAGTTGAGTTATTCCACTTATTTTTATCATTTTAGGATTTTAAAAAGGTTATTGTAATTCATAATTTCATACACTACACATTATTTCTTTATTAAAAATATATTTATAAACTACCATTGAGGTAAACACTACCACTATCTATTATCAAAATAACATTTGTCTCTACAGTCTACACTATTGTATTATTCATGTCTTCATCTATTATAATATTTTTGAGCTTACTAGCATGGTTTCCCACATATGTTTATGTTCTTTTTATATATAGCTCTTTTTAATTTATGTAGTAATATTACTCGTTAACTTGATTTTGTATATAAAAGTTGTGTTATTGCAAAACATTTCAGGAGACATTGCATAAACACAAACTTGATGAAAAGGAAGATCAAGAAACAAGATATTCCATTGGACACTTGATTGATTTTGAAGAATCCATTGAGCAACATAGTAGTTCAACCAAAAATAAGAACTTACTTAAGAATTGGCCGTTGATGTCTTCTATCATCCTATATTGTATTGTCTCCTTTGATGATGCAGCATATACAGAGGTATTTTTTAAAATATTTTCCAATAATATATATACATATGATTGGTAAAAAGCTTGACATGTTGAATCTAAGCGCTAAGTATTTATATGAATATAATATTTGATTTACACCATTTCCATTAGAAAATGGTAAACATAAAAATATTTGTAACATTGCAAGCAATAAGCAATTTAATCATTAGAAAGTTAGTTGGAAATATTCGATAAATAAATAAAATAAATCATTTTGAGCTAAGAATGTCTCGCAAATTATGGGATGCATCAAATATGTATACATTAATAGAATTGTCCAATACAAATAAACATTGACATAATTGTCATTTTTATAGATTGATCTTATGTATTAGGGGAACCTTATAATATTGTTAATGCATTATACAAAGACATTGTTGATTAGATAATACTTAGTCAAAGAAGGCCACATGTTAGACATGTGGTAATGCGACCATAAGAAAACACACAAAAAATTTGTATATATCTAGCTATTCTTGCGACAACATGAACTAGGATCCTATATTTGGCTAGTACATCTTTTAAGTCACATAGGTCATATATACTTGTATTTATTTTTTTACTCTTATATATTAGTACATTCTAAAATAATAATTTAATCAAGAAATAATAAGAGTTCATCATATAACAAATCAAGTGCTAATGATGATAATTTCATCCATCTATAAACAAAATATCACTTCTTTCTTATATACTCTCTCCATATCACAAATAGATGGGCTTTAAGACAGCGACACGATCTCCAAAGCACAACTTTGACTTCTCTTTTTATAAAAATATTTATTGAAAAGTTATATATGTATATTTTTATGAAAGTAATTTTCAAGACAAATCTGTTGATATGATTTTCATATTTTCAAACTCAACGATTTAAAAGTTATTCATGATTTATATTTCCAATGTTTGACCGAAACCTTTTCCAAAAGCCCATCTATTTGTGATATGGAGGAGTATTATAAAATAGGATATCACATGAGTATGAAAGTTTATGCATCAAGGTTCTAAATCACCTAAAAATTCAGTAACAAGTAACGGATGAAAATACAATAATATATTCAATTTTATTATGTGAACTACTGCTGAATAATATGCACCAACAAAATTATGTATGTATTTTGTCTCTTTTTCTTAATGCTTTTTCAAACTATGATTTTAATAATGAAATGACATTATTATCTTTTTCTATATAGTAGTTAGTCCTACAAATTCACTAATGGGTTTTAAATAACTTTTTTGTAATAGATATTTTTTCTGGGCTGAAAGTTTACAAAAAGTTTGGTGGACTAAGTTTTTTCATCCGAGGATGTTGGTCAAGTACTTGTAGTTGCAGGTACAAACTTTTGGGTCGACCATACCAAATGATTAATGATATTTCCATTATCGTATGATAAAGATATAAAGTAGGCTTAGGGTACGTTTGCTTTAAAAAGTATTATCTCATCACTACAAGTTTGCTTTTTGTACTAAATTTGATATAGAAAAACTCACTATGACTATTAGAACTAATTACATAAAAAATCTCAAGTTGCCTAGACGTATTTGTGTTAGTGGCAAGTTGCGATTGGTCCTATCTAATTGGAGCAAAATTAGGATAGCATAGCCACACACAAATTTTTGCAACAAATTATCAAATGAATCAGTCATAATGTTAATAAAAATGTGGAAAATGCATCTAGCCTCCTTAAAATGTTTTTGGATTCTCATTTTGATTCATATATATAAACCCTAAAAGCTGATGATATATATGGGTCCTTCAAATTTTTAGATGGTTCACTTTTAGTCCAATTATGGACCTAGATTCTTACTTTGAGTGGGACATTGAAAAGGTTTATGGGCCTAGATCCTCACTATGAGATTTTTACGGAACTAGATGAAAATCAAAGATAATCTGATGAAATTATTGAAATTTAACTTCTTTAAACCTTGTTTCTATCTTTTTTTATATTTGTATGCTAATACCTTATGGATTTTTAAGTCCAGCACAATTATGGTATCACTATGTACTCTTCAAAACTAATTTCATTTGTTTATATAGGTGCTAGCATCCTCTTGTATCAAACATTTATTTATCCTCATATTTTTAGAGCTTATGGACCAATCAATGCTTCACGTATTGCTGCTGTGAGTGCAAATTACCACTACATTGCATTGTTCAGTTACACACATGAACTTTACAAATGTAGTTCACTTTGCAGATCTTGTGTACCGTGCTTCTTTTTTCTTTTTATCCACCTATGACGTATTTATCAGGACATTGGTTATCTATAGCAATAAATATTGCAGCGGCCTTGAAAGCAATTTTTGTTGTGAGTACACTCAAAACCTCATGTTTCCTATGTGTCATGTTTGATCTGAAACACTGGATGATCTTTGATTATACCTACATATGGTTTCTTTCTCTTTGCATTAATAAATTTATTTGGGTTAATACCGTTGAATATCTTTAACCCATTGCTTTTATTGAACAAGAATATGTATAATTGTGTTTCATAGCTATGAACTTAGAATTTTCTCTAAAAATAAATGCACTATGGCTGAATAATGATGTTTTGATATGCTAAACACTAGGAATAAAAAGGTTTCTATGTATACTAGATGATACTACCCTGTGCATCGCTGTGGAATTTTGTAGCATTGTATAAAAAGAGAGCTTCTAGAAGGAGAAGTGTAGAAAGTCCAGATAAACAATAATGAATAGTTAAGTGAATACGAACTTCAGGACAGGAATGTTTATGCTACCAGTACTAAAATAAAGAAGTTCTCACGCCGGGGGGGGCGGGGGGTGTTGTGATAGTTTCTAAAGTCATTTTCAGCAACTATATGTTTACCATCATTCATCTTTTTTTTATCTTGAAATCTTAAACTTGTAATACAATGACCCATCTTCAGTGACTAAGAAGTGTGACAAAAAAAAAAGCTATCAATCAAACAGTATCTCTTGATAAAGAAATGTATATATGTAGAGAGAAGAGGAAACCATCTAGATACTCACGTGGAAGATGTAGATATACCATTATGATGAATAAGTAATGGTGCAAATACAAATCGTTCTTTCTAAAACGCAGGACGTGAGCAAAAAATAAGTATTACACTATGAAAGTGAATGTCACCTGGAGCTTTTCATCAGCTAGCTGCTAGCAAATAGCACATGATAGCAACCAGACCGGAACCGAATGAAGCTTGGTTTGGTGTTGTGCAGCCTTCAGGCCAGCCGCATGTTGTCCGCTACTACTCTCCTCTCGGATCCGCCTGGCTTATTGGCCTGCGCGAAGCCACGCATGCATGTTGTGTGCTCCTCAGCTTTGTCCGCTCAGCCGCGCACATTGTCCGCTTCCGCTTCTCTGCTTTTGTCCGCTGGCCTCCTCTCCATCGGCGACGGTGATGGCGTCGGCGTCGACTTCTTGGCCTACGCCAAGCCACACATGTTTCAGCTTATTTTTTTTCTCAGATAACACTATTATATCAGCCGAAATCAGCCGATTTGCGAACAGCTCCGAAGTTTGTGTGATGTTGGGTTCTCGTGAGTTGGAGAGGACGGGTACACGGTGGATTATTCAAAGGATAGCAGCTCATGTGAAAAGAAGATGAGCAGGTTTTCTTAAAAAAGAAGAAGAAGATGAGCAGGTGAAGCTGTGGAGCGAGGAAGACATGCGGATTGCGGACTCAACTGTTATCGAGTTTATTACGCACTATGATTGGAAACGGGAGGGAGTCGCTGAGCTGCCACAACGTGGAGATGCTTCGGTACTTTAGCTTCACTTGCTTCACGAAGTGGTGTACTTGTGATGACGTGGCTTCACCAAATTACACAAATCCTCTCTGCTAGTGATGATCTCCTATTTAATTAGTTTTTTTTTTTTTTTTTTGGTGACCGCGCTCAACGAGCACGTTTTTCGTTAAGAGGGTAGCAAAATGGTTACACAGCGTAAGCCTCGCAGCTTTGAAAACACTGAAGGATGAACTAGAATGAAATTGAAAAAGCTTGGGCGCAAAAGGAACTAAAGAAATAAAAGGTTTTGCAACCAAGCGGCTACCAACGGGGCCAACCGCCCGCCGCTACCCACAAGAGTTAGCCTCCTCATTGATCTTTGGCAACAACCACACTGGCATTGTTGTGGACAGCTCAAAGACTCGACTGTTTCTCTCTTTCCAGATCATCCATGCGACCAGCGGGAACAGGGCGTCAAGCCCCGGCGCAGATCCTTGGGCAACTGTTTTCTTTCGGTGAGCCATTGATCGAGGGCAGTGCTCTGATTTAATTTGCGACGGCTATATGATGTCAAGCTTGGAACGGAGCCTAGCCTAGACTTCTCTAGTGTAGATGCAATCTAGGAGTAGATGATCCATCGTCTAAACAGTCTGATGATAGAGGGCGCACTACAGATCGCAAGCCTAGAGGCCTCTCTTCTTTCTGCGAATGGCCATACAGCACCGTACCTGTTGTGGATCTCGAGCCAGAAGAAAATTTTGACCTTGGGTGGAACCGAAGCCTTTCCACAGCTTTCGTGCACCACGCGTAGGGCACCCAGCCGATGAACATGGCCTTATAGGCCGATGAAGCCGAATATACTCCGTCTGCGTTGAACCTCCAGCAGAACCTGTGTCCTCTTCGTTTGGTCGGAGCTGAATGCCTTCCGATCTTCCATGAGGTCCCAGATTTTGAGGTAGTCAATGATCACCTGAACAGTCCGAGCCTCTTGAATATCAGTGACCCATGTTATTCTGTTGATCAGTGCCAGGGCTCATATAGTAATTTGAATGATCAAAGTTTATGTATATGGGATGGTATCAATATCCAAAGCATCCGACAATATCTATATCTGACTCAGAATCCTGGAAAAAACAACTACCCATATTCTTATTCATAATATCCGTTCATATACCCACTACACTATCCTTATTGAAACACAAATTTGTTTTGGCAAAAGTAGGAATCAGATATCTTTCCTAGAAATAGATAGGATTGTGTTCACCTATTACAGTTCTCGCAGTATCAATATGTTTGATGATATGCCTATTATTTTCATATCTTTGATCTAGTAGAAAAGTATACATATTTTGTTCAACATAATGTTAACATTTCCATTGTTGCATACATTGTAGATCACCGTGACCACAAGTTGTTCCATTCTTCAGAATAATTGTGTGGTATGTGCATGTACATTAATTTCCAATAAATAAACCACCCTTCCTTTTCCTATATGCAACTTTAAAGTATTTCGTTATATAAACTAACAGCTTCAAGATCAAAGAGCAACTGCAAATGGTTTATCAACAACTTTGATGTCCTTATCCAAAGCAATTGCCCCAGCAGGAACTGGTATTGTGTAAGTAGTTGCTTGCTAGCATTTTCTATGAACAAAGCTCCATCTCTATTTTGGGAGATTTCAAGAAGTTTTTGTTTAACCTGCATAATTTTGCAGTGTCACACATTACCTTTCAAGATTTCAGATTCTAAAAAGAAAACACATGTGCCATATGTCTCAAGATTGGATGTAAAAGTACAATATGAACAACTGAATAAAATGTAATGCAAAATTTCAGTACGGGTTCCCCAAAATACGACAGGAGTACCCCCCGCATACAAGTGATGTAGAAACTTATGCGGATTTAGTCAAACTTTTGTAGAAGTAGGCAAGTAGTGTGTTTCCCCTTTTTAGCATTTTTTTCTCTGCACTCTAGTGCTCTAAATTTAATTAATATATATGGACTACCACCTCTGCTCCACCAACCATGGTTCAAATCCAAAGAACTCACATGCGGGCTTCCACTTGTTTGATTTAGTGGTACTCATCAGTGTGTGAGTACGATCTGATGCATGGTTGTGTGTATGTCTGTGTTCATCATCATTGTAGCCATTGTCTTATTGCAAAAGAAAAAACACTTCACCACTATGGTCAGCTCAGGTCTAGGATTCTCTGCGAATTGACAAAATATATATTTTCATGTTTGCATTTTATGAGAAGATCATACGTACACAACATGTAATTGTTAATGACATTCATTTTTTTATTGGTAAATATATGTAGGAATTTCTTAATCAAATAGTGTTCAAATTGATTTTGTCCGGAAAACAAAAAGATCTACATCTAGCTACTTGCTCTGGAAGTAATAATGCCCATCTCTAGATAACCCCTAGAAGCATAAAACTAGATATATGGAATGGAACCCATAGAAATTTATTTAGTTACTTGGTATTGATAAGTTTAAAGTGTTTGATACCTATTTTTTCGTAGGTTTCCTAGATTAGTTCCTTACCTAGTACAGTGCAATTTTTTGGTTATCTTCTTATATGGCGTAAGTCAAAAGTGTAGTGTTGATGTCATGGGAATATGTTAATGTAGGTTTTCATGGGCACAAAAACGTCAAGATGTGTTCTTCTTGCCAGGTAACTAGTTATGCATGAGCTGTGTTGAAATACCAGTCCCATGCTAGATTTTTAACACCCCCCCCCCCCCCACAAAAAAAAAAAAAAAAAAAAATCTCATCTTAAGCTATTTTAGTGCACTAATTACTTAACATGGCATGTAGGTGACCAAATGGTGTTTTTCCTTCTTGGAGTTACAGTTTTTGTTGAATTCATTTGGACATTCAGGCCCTTTTTAGTGACGGCAGAGCAAAATTATTCACGTTAAAAGAAACTTGTGCCTTATTCATTTGGATAAGCATGTGTAAGTGCCATGGGGAGGCAAATTCTTGGTGTAATTGTATTGTATGATTGATGCATCAGCCAATCCTTAGTGAAAGGATCGGCGAGTGAGCATACACATTGATTAAACTAGTAGGATTCCCCGCGCGTTGCTGCGGGAATTAAGTAGGTTTTGTTAAAGGATTGATTTGTAACCACTAAGGATTGTAATCACAATTAGTTGTTGAGGACGATCACTTTTTTGCAGCTGAGAAATTTGGTGATCATTTTCAGGACCTTTGGGCAATGACGGCGAATTACAAACGGTCCAATTATGCTACAGAGGCATTTTCCATCTATCTCAGTTGAAATTGAACCGTTTATGCATTGCGGATCAAGCAGAGAATGATATGTCCTCTATAGGAATAGTCATCATTGTTTTGAGTAACCTAGACGGTCACAAAGATGCATCATAATGTCTTTAGATATGTTGTAGAGATGTGAACTTGAGGTAATAAAATAAAAGACATGTAATTATTTATTTGATTGAGTCATTGGTAGCTGATGTAATCCCTTTAAGTTCGTTGTTCATGGCTGATGGTGAGAAGAACTTGTAATGGTACCTGCATTAATAGTCAGTATAATATAAATGTTAGATACTATATTTGACCGATTGTTTGGAGTTTTATTGTTTTTAATAATTTGTGAATTACCTCTTATTGTGTCTTTTGCTGTTTTCCTTGAGGATCAATTGGAGCCACCTAGTTAAGATCAAGCTTTCTTTTTGCTTGTGAGCTGCTGCAAAATGGAAGAAATGACATGTCCTGTGAGGTTGACTTAAAATGTTGTGGTGAAATATCTAAATTGCTATCTCTCATCACAAATTTGACCGAGCAATTTTTGCAACCTTATGCATGTTCATTCATATATCTTCACATATTTTGACAAGGCAGTTTGCCATCAGATACGCATTGAGCATAATAATGGCCAACTGGGAGGATGCTCTTGTTTTTTTCTGGAGCAATTCAATTGGAGGATTTTAATACAAACTTGACATATTATGATTGACGACTCATTCACATGATAGCTTCCTTTGACCATATATAATATACTAAGTTGCTAGCCACTAACCAAGATTCAGAAAAAGAGGCCTCATCTGGACATGTTACAGTGCTGATCAAGTCAAAGCTAAACATTCCAGATCATCATTGTTGAACTCCAAGAGGAGAAAGAAAAGCTGGTAAAATAGTGTTGCCCATGATCTGACAACATTTGTTGATTCTTGATCAGACCTTTAAAGTAAGCATTCCAGAACAGCATGATTCAGCTCCCAGAAAAACAGGGTTTTGTTTGCAGGCACAGCATCGTGCCAGGTCACATGCAAAATGATTTCTCTATTTGCAGTACGGAAAAGGGGCCCATATAATTTTAATGGGGCTCATTCAAAGAAAAAAGCTATTTTTTAGAGCTAATAGGATCATGGGCTCTCAAAAATATCAGAATAGAGCTTAAGAAGACCTTTTCTGGAGCAATTGAATTGGAGGATTTTAATACAAACTTGACATATTATGATTGACGACTCATTCACATGATAGCTTCCTTTGACCATATATAATATACTAAGTTGCTAGCCACTAACCAAGATTTAGAAAAAGAGGCCTCATCTGGACATGTTACAGTGCTGATCAAGTCAAAGCTAAACATTCCAGATCATCATTGTTGAACTCCAAGAGGAGAAAGAAAAGCTGGTAAAATAGTGTTGCCCAGGATCTGACAACATTGGTTGATTCTTGATCAGACCTTTAAAGTAAGCATTTCAGAACAGCATGATTCAGCTCCTAGAAAAACAGGGTTTTGTTTGCAGGCACAGCATTGTGCCAGGTCACATGCAAAATGATTTCTCTATTTGCAGTACGGAAAAGGGGCCCATATAATTTTAATGGGGCTCATTCAAAGGGAAAAAAAACTATTTTTTAGAGCTAATAGGATCATGAGCTCTCAAAAATATCAGAATAGAGCTTAAGAAGACCCATCTTGGGCTCCAAATAATATCAAATATTGGTGGATGCAATGATCCTAGATCAAGTTGCATTTTAGGACGAACCTTTTTTAAGTACTAAATGTGCAAGTAAATTGTCCTCAAGCCAGCATTCAAGTGCCGTATGATAACGGAACCACTCAAGAAAGTTATTTAATATAAGAATCTTTGATCTATGTTTAAGAGCAGCTACATTGGCAGTAGATCACACTGATATAAAAGAGGCTCTTGTTTTGAAATTACTCCAAAATTTATTAAATTACCGATTCTGATCCAACCATCGAGAAAATATTCAGAATAGGAAACCACAATTGGAGTCAAACAGGTGTTTATTGAAAGAACACCACAAATGGTAGTACCACTTTTACCATGTGTTTATCGAAATGCAATCTTTTGAGTTGATGCTCTAAAGAACACCATATTCATTCATCACTCTCAGGGCCATCTAAGCTCTCCATCTGGTTTTAGAAGGCAGTTAACTGCAGGTTAAGTACAAACCTGTACAATCGATACATGCAATTTGAGGTGGCATCCAAAACAAAGTGGTAATATGCGTGGTATTCGCGTGTAATAAAATAACACAGGAACCATTAAAAAAAGCAAGGAATTGGAAAGTAATGGCACACGGGTGTGGTGGGTGTGTTGGGTTCAGGACGAACCGGGCTCTAGCAGGAGGAGTGCGAGGCAGAGGCAGCAGCAGACGGCGTTCTAGCAACATCGTTGACAGCAAAGATTTCATGCGGCAGAAGGGACTGATGGCCTACAAACACAGGCACGTAGTATTAGGAAGCATACTTCTTGTGGGCATTTCATCGAGCACTTGAGGACCACAGAACAGCAAGCAGCAGAGGAGACAACAGTTGGGGGCCTTCGAATGTGCACTTACCTTGTTGGCGACAGAGGGAAGCGGCGTTTTCTTATGCGGTGGCGGGCGTGTGGAGGCCTCGGCCTGGCAGAACACCATGAGGAGTTGAGGACACATGAGGAGTGCGGCGTGGCGTCGAAGCCGATGAAGAGACAACAATTAGTGACGTTCCACATTCCTTAAAAATACAACAGATAATTCATGCATTAAATTAAAATGCAGTCATGCACAATCATGCATCACAGTAATTTTGAGATTTGGTGAATCATATGACCAAAACGTACAAATTCGAACCGATAACAGATTCTGATTAACAGAAAATTCAAAAGGCAGCTAAGAGCTAATGAGGTTACAATTACAGCTACATGAAGAAAACCTCGCAACTGTTTTTTCTAGTATTAAGTTTTCAATAGGATTAAGTCGATTTTATATGACTAAAGTATCTTAGTTCTATGTGCTATCATCTGCTGAATGCAAAGTGTAGGCGAGAAACTGAACATCATTCATCATCTTTTTTCCAAGTTAATAGAGCTGTGCATTACCATACATAACCTCCAGATTTGTATCCAATTTGAAACCATAAGCAAGAAAACTGCCAGGCCTAGCACTTTCAGATACCACATTAACTGAGGATCAATCAGTTTCCTCAGCGGTGGCAAAACATTTCCCCTAGCAAAATATGCAGCACCAGCAAGTATGATTAGTGATAGCAGAAATGGAACACCGCTCCGTCACTATACTAAATATTTACCGTGCTTGAGAAGTGGCGGATCAGGGACGGCACCAGGAGATGCGAGAGTTGTATGCAGCGGCTGCCAGGAAGGATAGTGCTGATGGCAGCACTGGCCTGTGGAGGGAAACGAAGCTGTTGTTGGAAGTAGGAAAATATAGTCAGTAGTGGTATATGAAAGCTTAATTTTTCCAAGTATATTTGTGGTGTTGGTAGCTGCAGTCTGGGGGGAAAGCAATAATTCAATATGTTAGTATTTCCCATTGCTTATTTGGTACGGGCACAAATCTTTCTAGATTTTCTTTACAACACATTTTCCATTTTACTTTTATCAAGCCAACATAACAGTTAGCAAGAAAGGCATTGCACAGCATGATGCAGGACTAAACATAGTGCAATCAGTATTATTAGTATCAAGAGATAAAGTTAAAGATCCTAATTAGATATTCTGATTTCTAAAATGAGCATCGCTGTCAAAAACAGCAATAGTGCGATGGTATCATAATTTCAGCTAGCCAACGCCAGCAATTGTACTTTCCAAAGTTAATTACTATGCATAACCATAGCCTGGCAGGTGGCAGTGGCAGCTCTCTGCCTCTCATACCTCATGTTAAAAAATTCTTATTCACAGCTAATTCAAAAGTAGCAGAGCTACCAAATGCCAGTAATCGTTCTTGTACAAATTTCCACAGCGAACTCCAGATCATAGAGAATTAGGAGATTTCAAAACTGACTGATTTGGTGAAATGTAAAATGGTGCAAGCCAGAGCCAACGGATTCAAGATTCAGCATTCGCTGCAGATTCAGTTGCAGTACCAATATCAGTAGACCATTATATTCTGGTAGTATAAATCAGCAAAGCAAGCTAGACTGCAAGAGAAATTTCCCAGCGAAACTGTACAAAGTACTCGCCTTGTGGAGACGGCAACTCGCCTGGAGCTGAGCCGGTTGCCGCGTCGCTGGCCGTGGCCGAGCGCATCCCTAGAAATGCCGAGCGCGTCGTCAGAATCAGACACTTTGACAGCCGTGTGGCAGCAAAGGAAGGGAAGGAACCTTGCAGACACTAAGACACCCGAACTGATCGAAGGTGCGGCCTTTACCTCGCTAGCGTAGAGGCGTAGCATGGACGGCACCGGTGACGCACAGAGCTGAGCGCGGCGAACATCCAGGAGGCCGGTGGCGGCGGTGACGGCGCGGAGAGGGTAGGAAGGCTGTAGCAGGGAGCAGGATGGTGGGGTTGAGCAACCGGGCGCAGCGACAGAAAAGCAAAGAAATTGCTGCTGCACTGCGTGCGTCTCGCGTACGTACCTGGGTGTGGGGACTGGGAACGGCGGCGAACACCGGCGACGACGAATCGTGACGGCGGCTGTGGGGACTGGGAACATGGGGCGGCGGCGCTCGAGGACAGGGCTGTACTGGAAGAGGAGGGCGAATCGGGACGGCGGCTGTGGGAGGACTGGGCACAGGGCGCCGGCGCTCGAGGACAGGGCTGTAGTGGAAGTGGAGGGGGACGGTCGGCATACACGCTGGAAGACGGGGGATGGAGGCGAGGGTCGGGGATGGCCAAGCGGCCAGAGGAACGGGGAAGACGGGGGATGAAGGCGAGGGTCGGGGAAGGCCAAGCGGCCAGAGGAACGGGGAAGAGGCCGCCGGATTTATTTTTTTCCTTCGTGCGTAGGAGCGAACGGATGCGGTAGACAGTAAACGGACGGGAGGGGATGTCATACCTGCACGTGCAGACAATTGCCCTAGTGGGGTTCCCATGTATTATATTTGCATGTCAGAGAATTTTCCTAGTGAGTTCATATAGGTGTAGTAGATATGATTTGGCCTTTGAACCAATGAAAACATTAAAAGGTTAAATTGTTGTTGATTTTATTGTTGAGCTTAGAATTGATGTAGAAGACGAAATTGGTTATATTACTTGTAATCTGTGGAACCTTATTTCAACGGATCGGCTTGCAAAGATGGACAAGGTGTTGGCATAGTCATTATTTTTCCTAATGGTGCTGTTAATGAGACATCAAGCCGATTGGATTATTTTTTGTACTAACAATCAAGCCGAATATAATGCTCTCGTGTTCGGTTTGGAAATTTTGCAACCCATGGAGGTGAGACATGTTGAAGCCTTTGGTGATATTGCAAATCAATGGTACGGTATCTATTTTTGGTACGATAAATAATATATTATTTATATAAATTTAGTTAAACTTGGTATACTTCAACTTGGCACTATTCTAGGGTTACTTTTTTTTTTTTTTTCTTTTGGATGGAGGAAGTACAAATGTTTTTTTTTATAATCAGGAGGGAGTACAACCGGATGAACCAAACACTGCCTGGCTATCTATCAACTCAGGTTAATACTGAAGACTTCAATCAAACAATTTATCAAACTCTAGCTTTGTAGCCCATCCCAGGCAATAGACAACTAGACCAGCTGCCTAGAGCCGAGTCTCTTAATTTGGTCCTGCTGTAGAGACTTGTAGGGTTTTTTTTTTTTTTTTTTTTTTTTTTTTTTTTGACAACACAAGAGACTTGTAGTTGATCACTGCAGAACTGCAGGCATGGATTTTTACACTTGCTCTCTACACCAGGCTATGTCCATGCAAACTTGCAGTTCCACGTCCACTACCAAATCCTATTGAACAGAGAGACAGGCACAACCACCCAGATGAAAAGTAACTAAAAAAAACAGATGTAGGGAATAAATAGAAAGAGAATACAGTTACACTTCAAATAACTAGAGAGAAAAAATAGATGAAGCCTGAATGGATTTGTACACTTCAAATAACTAGAGAGAATAAATAGATGAAGGCTGAATGAATTTGAAAATAAATTAGGGCTTCACAATGCAAAATTGTTTATTAGCTTTTATTTTTTTAAAAAAAAAATGATCAAATATGTCGCCGTAGGTGCTGATAAAAATTCTGAACCTAGTGCAACGCACGAGCATATATCTAGTTATATAAAAAATATTATTTATATAAATTAAGTAAATACATGTATTTTGTATTTTTGTTACGTTTCTCATAAAAAAATTTGTTACGTACAAAGATAGGAAAAAAAAGAACTGGATAGGCCTGGGTTCGGCCCAAAAGAAAGGGGAAAATATAAAAAAGTAGACGTCTCCAAATCCGTCTCCACCTCTCCTCTCTCTCGTTCTCTCCGTCTCACGCACGCCTCGCGCCCGCCGCCGCCGTTCGCCATGGGCCTCCTCGACGCGCTCTACCGCGTGGTGATGCGCCGCAACGCCGTCTACGTCACCTTCGTCGTCGCCGGCGCTTTCGCTGGCGAGCGGGTGCGCCCTCCCTCCCCCCTCTTCCCCGGCCACCAGATCCCAGATCTGCCATTCCCTCTCCCCCAAGGGTTGTCTCTTTGATTTCTAATCGGGTGCCTGACGTTTGCAGGCGGTGGACTACGGCGTTCACAAGATCTGGGAGATGAACAACCTCGGGGTAACATTTCTCCTCCCCAGCTTCCCATCGCGTTGCTGTTCCCTTCTTATCAATTCGTTGCGATTTTCATCGGCCTATAAGTGAGACAAATCTAGGTTGTTCTGTTCATGAAACATCTCTTTGTTACGATTTGTTCGGGATCGAGTTCGCTTGTCAGAGAATGTCAATTGTTATCTGTGCACAATTAGGTGGCGTGTTTAGAGTTGCCTGATCGTATTTTCTCCTTGCCCCTTTTGGAGTGCGGTCCTCTCCTGGCACCCACCCTGCTGAAGAGCTACCCTTAGAATACACCTGGTTGTGGTTCCCATTTTTCTCAACTAGGGTTGTCCTGATGCTACTGGTTTTAGGCGTGATGATGCGGCATTGCTTGCCTTTATATCTGGCATTTTCAACTCAGATGAGTGAATGTTTTGTTTAGTATAGGTGGCGATACTTGGAGGATATTGTGCTCATTTTTCATCTTGTCAGATTTATCATGGCACGGTTTACCTTGACAATGCATGTATTCATATTTATTTGGTTCACAGCAATCACATACTCAGTCTATAAGTTGTTTTACTTTAGTACAGCAAAGTGCCACATTTAGCAAATTAAGCATATACACGAAGTGTTCCTATTGGACATTAGTTATTTAGGTCTGAAACAATCTTACGGAATTAGCACTGTCACCACCATTTTCATTTATGTCTCAGTGTGTGTGCACCTGCTTACCATTTGCCTTTAAAGAGCAAGAATAGGGCATTGAGATTTGCTATACATGTACATACTGTGCTTTGTTGTGCTTCATTTCTCGTTTCTATAGAGATTTCATCTTGAATGTGATGCAATAATTTTGCGACAAGCAACTGGAGTTACTTATTGCCTCACACTCAGTGGAAACTAGTTTAGCACTATTAGCCAATCTGTATATTTTACTATGGATGTCCATTTCTAAACATTCCACGATGATTACATTTTTCACATCACAAGGCAGGTAGGCAGCAATCATGCATGTTTGATGAACTGATGTCGATGTAGGGGAGTTATGTGGCTGCACAAATTAATGTGCAGTGCAGAGATTATTGCCAGACCTAGATAAATGTTAACTTGCAATTACATCTGAACTTGTAGCCTTTGTTTGTTTGATTAATTAATTGTAATATGCAACAGGAAAATATTTAGCAGAGTCAAATGTATTTAATTTATACATCATTTATGAATAAAACATTTTGTAGAGCATAGAAACCTAATTTTGAGTAGATCCCATCCAGATAAATTTAGAACATATGCATTTACCAGAGTCAAAAATATTTAGCAGATGTATCTTGTTTAGCTTTGAGTACAATCTGAAAATTATATTACACGCATAATGCTTTTTAACAAAGTTACTTGAATAGCTAGTGAAAAATGGAGCAACACAACCACACAGGGTCGTGGTCTTGTTCAGTTTTGATGGTATAAAACTTACAGTAGTATTTATTCATAGAAGAAAGGATCTGGGTTGAGTATTGAAAATAGACATGTCACAAAAAATGTGGATACTGATTTCTGATTCATCTTCATGGATTCAGACTTGAAATGTGTTGGCATAGATCAGGAAGCTGGATTGCTCAATGTTTGGTTTGTGTGTAGTCTAAATTTGCATCTTAATACATATAGTGCATCATATTATTTTCGTTGAGGAGCCTTGCAGAGTTCTTTTTATTAGCAATCAGCTACTGATTGCTGACAGGAAGCATGTCTTTTGTTTCTATGCATGGTAAATAAAAGAAGTTAGGCTGTGCAATTGGATCACGGTGCAGTAAGCTCTTTAACATTAACTTTTAGTGCGGAAGAATGGGACACTGAGACTATCTAGAAATGTAAATAATTTTGATCTTGTTGTCTTGGTTTCGTATTTTTTGGAGACTTCATCCTGTTGTAATACATGCTGAGTATGATGTCAAACAACTGGGGTTCTGCCTGATAGTGGAAAATAGTATGATTCAGTGTTTCACTACTAGGCCATGTGTTTTACAGTTGTATTTTGCTATTAACATTGATTTCAAAACATTCATGACAATTGCATTTCTAGATCACATGGCACATAGGTAGTGATCATGAATATTTTATGTTGATGGAGTTATTTTTCTGTACAAATTTGTGTGCAAATTGCAAATGTTACTGCCAGACCTGGATAACTTGTAGCCCTTGTTTGCTTATTTAATCAATTGTAATGTGCAACAGGAAATATTTAGCAGAATCAAATGTTCTTAATTTGTACAGCGCTTATCAATACTGAACAGTAATATAGGTAATCTGGTGTAGAACCCATTAAGAAATCATCTGCAGTTAACATACACTCAGCCTCTTGTTTAGCTCTGAAGTCTGACCTAACAAATATATTAGGAGCATAATGGTTTTTTAACAAAGCTACTTGATAGATAACCTGAATGGAGCAACACAGGATTCTGATCGTGTTTAGTTATTGAGTAATTTCTGTTGCACTCTTTGCGCCTAACAGAAAAGATCCGGATTTAGCATACAAAACAGACATATTTGACTGAAAAAACATTGGTTTTGTGGATTTCCAAATAATCTTCATGTTGCATAAATCAGAAAACAGGATTGCTCAATGTGCTGTTTCTGTATAGTCCTTTTTCTCCTTCTAGTAACACGCAGTGCTTCATACTGCTTCAGTTGAACAATGCAAGCTTCTTGTTACTTTTAATCAGCCACTAATTACTGACAGGATGCATGGCTTCTCTTTCTTAGTACGGTGCATAATAAAAAGATGCTGTGTTTTGATTTGAAACCAAATCATAAGCTGGCCTCAATGTTAGTTTTTTTCCCCCAGCTGCATATATATAACTGAAGAACCCCTCATTGTTCACTTTACTTTACATAATACACTGTTGTCAAAATTGTTCCAGATTTGGCTGATGCTTTTTGTTGTTTGGAATTGCAGAAAAGGTACGAAGACATACCGGTTTTGGGGCAGAGGCCAGCCGAAGAATGATAAATTTTGGTTGCCATTTGGCTCCGGTTTAACTGTTTCATTTTGGCACAATATAATAAGCGATGTAAACTTCTTACTCAGCTCCTGAGAGTTGCTCTTCTCATTCATTTACTCTGAACATGCTGTGTGGGGATTTCGTGGTGCATGGCAGAAACCTGTTATATAGAGCATGCAAATACCTCTAGAGTTTTCCTTTGTTTTTTTTTTTTTTTTCCTCCCCGGTTCCAAGAAAATGCAGCATTATCCTTATTTTAGTTTTAATCATGATCGGGAGCACGTACCCTGTTCTTTCGAAACGACTATAGTAGTGCAAAATCTGGATTGCATCTTGTCGCCCGTCTGTTTAAAGATGCGATTTACTACATTTTTTATTTTCACTGTGTTTATTTAAAGATAATATACATGGACGATAAAAAAAATACAGATGCGACGTATTCTTTTACTCCCTCCGTTTTTATATAAGGAAGAAGTACAAATTACTACCTGTGTTTTCACTCAAGTCTATAACCCTCTAATGTATTGTTTAGTTTATTTTACTCGATGATTTTGCAAACCGGTGCACTTAACACCTTTTTGGCACTAATCTTATCCGGTTTTGGTGATGTGGAGGTGGTTTTGTAAATAGTCATACCACATAAGCTGGCGACATGGGGCAGAAAATTCTAGGCGTACATAAATTATATATGCGTACATGAATTATACGTATGTACATTTTTTTTAGATAATGGAAATTAATCCGGCTTCATCTATCAAAAGATAGAATCGGACCAATTATTACAAACGTTTGACCGACATACGTTGTGCATAACCAAAACAAAGTAAATTTAATCTAAAATCAACCAATGTATCTCGATGACAACCATCCATTGGAACTAAAAACTGAAGAAGCAGATGTTTCAAGATCTTTGTCGGCATGGATCAAGCATACTCCTCCGATCTTCATCTTTGCTTTGTAGACTTGCCCATTACGCGCGACCAATGCGTTCCCCTCGAATATGACCTCGCAAGAGATTTTTTGGTCGACATTTATCAAAAACCACTTCATTTCTAGTTATCCACAAAAGTCTAACATAACGCCTATTTCTTTGTTAATAACAATGAATTAAGCTTTTTATTTCCCATCTTGGTCCATCTTGTAAATAGATCATTTAAATCATTAGGTGGTGATAACCCAAACAGCATGTGTACAAAGACGCCATAAAGACTTGGCATAGAAACAATCAAAAAAAGAGATGTTGAATTGTTTCCGGAAAGTGACAAACCGAACAATTTTTATCACTATTCGATTTACGCTTTTAACTAAATTATCTTTAGTTAAAATTACTCCTCTTTTCAAGTACCAAAGAAAAATTTTAATTTTCATAGGAACTTTAATATGCCATATATCTTTTGACACTCGACACCATTGTTAATTAACGCAGCGACATACATAGACTTATTTGTAAAGATTCCGGATGTGTTTAGCCCCCAAAGAGAAAATATCCCTCTGTTCGCTTAAATTTAAATTTTGCAAGGATGCAACAATTCTATACCAAGCATTTAAGTTTGCACCCACTAAATTCCGTCTAAAAGAAATATTTAGTGGGGTTGAACTAAGTACTTGTGCAATGTAATCGTTTTTCCTCCTAACAATGTTAAAAAGCGAAGGGAATTTGTCTTTTAAAGGCTTATTACCCAACCAAGTATCATACCAAAACCTGGTTTGAGACCCATCTTTTACCTTAAAAGAGCCAAAATCTAGAAAACAGTCTTTGATGTTCATCAAGCTTTTCCAAAAATGCAAATCTGTTGGCTTTTTATAACAACTCCCGAGTTTTGTCTTTTATATATTTATTTTGATTAATTCTTGCCACAGACCATCCTCATTTAGTAATTTGTAAAGCCACTTACCTAGTAAGCATTTATTTTGTATACACAAATTTTGAATACCCAATCCTCCTTGATCTTTGGGGTGACATAAAATTTTCCATTTTGCTAATCTATACTTCTTTTTATGCTCATCGTTTTGCCAGTAAAAAGCGCGATCTAAAGCAATCTATTTTTTCAAGAACACCTTTCGGTAGTTCAAAAAAGACATCATAAACATCGGTAAACTAGACAATACCCGAATTTATGAGGACCAATCGCCCTCCCACGACAACAATTTTCCTCTCCATCCACTTAGTTTCTTTTCAATTCTTTCCTCAATAATTTTCCAATCTTTATTATTTAGCTTCCCGAAAATGCATGGGTAGGCCAAGGTAACGAAAAGGAAATTTCCCAACAACACAACCAAACAATTGCGAATAAAACTCTTCATGCTCTTTTGCTTTACCAAAGCAAAATATCTCGCTTTTATGGAAGTTTATCTTTAAGCCTGATAATTGTTCAAAGGTACTTAATAAAAGCTTCATATTTACTGCCTTTTGAACATCATGGCTCATAAAAAATAAGCGTGTCATCCCATATTGTAAGATGGACAAACCATCCTGGATTAAGTTTGGGATAATTCCCTCAACCCGGCCTGCATCCTTTGCTCTTGCTATCATTATAGCCAACATGTCGACCACTATATTAAATAGTATGGGCGACATTGGATCTCCTTGCCTCAATCCTTTTTTGGTTTGGAAATAATTACCTAATGAGTCATTTACTTTAATATTAACATTACCTCCTTCGGTAAAGCTTTCTATCCATTTACACCATTTTTGTGAGAACCCCTTCATTCTTAAAGTTTGTTGTAAAAAACTCCATTTAACCTTATCATACGCTTTTTCAAAGTCTATCTAAAAAATTACCCCATCTTTCTTTTTGGTATGAAGTTCATGTATTGTCTCATGAAGTATCACCGCTCCTTCCATAATATTCCTGCCTGGCAAAAAGGCTGTTTGAGTGGGTTTAATTATCCTTTGTGCTATGGTAGTTAATCTATTCGTTGCAACCTTAGTGAATATTTTGAAAGACACATTCAGTAGACAGATAGGTCTATACTGCTGAATTACTTTCGCATCATTCTTCTTAGGTAAAAGTATGATGGTTCCAAAATTAAGGCGATTTAAATGCAGAGCTCCTTGATGGAATTCCGAAAACAGAGCCATCAGGTCATCCTTTATAATATTCGAAAAGACCTGATAAAATTCTGCCGGAAAACCATCTGGGCCTGGTGCCTTATTATGTTCCATCTGAAAAATTGCAGCTCTAACCTCATCAACAGAGAAGGGTTCTGTTAGAAACTCATTCTCCGGTGAGAGAGACTGTGGAATATCAGCAACATTCGCTTCCTCCAGCATAAAATGTGAAGCGTCCGGGGGACCAAAAAGGTCCTTATAATACTTGGTAATATGCTCTTTTAATTGAGCATCACCATTTATTATATTATTCCCGTCCTCTAGCTGGAAAATACGAGTTTTGCGATGTCTACCATTAGCAAGCAGGTGATAATACTTCGTATTTGCATCCCCTTCTAGCAGATGTTTTGCCTTAGCTCTTTGGTACCACTTAATTTCTTCCTCCCTTAATAATTCGGCTAACCTTTCATTTAACACATGTTTCAGATCCAGTTCCGATTGGTTGAGTGAAATTACTTCAGCTTTTTTATCTAATTCGTCTAGTTAGTTCAACAAATTTGTTTTTTCTTTTTTGTACACGCCACTGACATCTTTAGCCCATCCACGGAGATATCGGGCGGAGCCTTCTAATCTTGGCCTGCCAACACTCTATAGGAGTGCCAGTTACAGAGGTATTTTGCCATATTTGACTCACCATCTCACAAAATCCATCTCGTAGCAACCAAATGAGTTCAAATTTGAATTGATATTGATTATTTGGAGATGAATTATTTGTAGAGAGGAGTAAAGGTGTATGGTCAGAAATTTCTCTATTTAAAGAATGTACAAGATAACGTGAGAAAAATTATTTTCAAAGTCGGTACAAGCAAGGACTATGTCTAATTTTTCAAAAGTTTGATTAGGAAGATTATTAGCCCAAGTAAAATTTCTACCCGACATTTCTATCTCTCTTAAATTAAGTGTATCAATCACAGCATTAAACAAAAAGGCCATCTGTCACTGTAATTATCATTGTTTTTTTCATCTGGTCTTCGAATAATATTAAAGTCACCACCTATAATCATAGGTACAGCTTCTTTAGAACATACTCGAACAAGCTCCGATAAAAATTGTGCTTTGTGTTCAACTTGGGTAGGGCCATAGACTGAAATTAGATTAAATTTGAAATCATCTTCTTTATGTCTTAACTTGAAACGAACAAAAAAGTCACCTTCCTCAATCTCACCAATGTCAAAAATCAACAAATGAACACCTAGAATCATACCACCAGATCTATCCCTTGGAGCTTTACAGTGCCACAGAAAATCTCTACCAAAGACGGATATTATTCAAAGTGGATTGTGGAAAATCAGCTCTACCGGTTTCCGATAAGGCAATGAAATCTAGGTTCTTTTCTTTTGTTAAATCGACAAAAATTTATACTTTTATAATCTGCGAATCCATTACAATTCCAGAATATTCCTTTTATTTGTTCAAAAATTTTTTTATTTAATTTCTTTTTCCTTTTCCCTCTGTCTCTGCCCGAAATAGATGATATAGGAGTTTGTAAACACTTAGGGTCACAACCCCCATCACCTAACCCCTCAGTAAGCCACGAACAAATTAAATTTAAAGCCTCTAAATCCAAAGCATCCTCCCTGAGCAAGTTGTATCAACATCATCATTTTCTAAATTTTTTAAAGAGACTGAAATTTGATGTTCAGCTAACCGATTATATTCAATATTTCTTAGCAGTTCTAAAGAATTTTGAATAGCATCACTATTATCCCCCAAAGCAATACCCAGAACCTTTCTTTGAATTAAATAAAGAAGCATCATCTCTAGAAATAAAAGACATTTGTTTTAAATTATTACCTTTCGATTGTCGTATCCTCCGGATTCAGGCGCATTTTTAACTTAGCCGCCTTCTCCAAAGAGTTACGATCAATGCTTGCTGCAGCCCTCTTGCTTGACTTCTCAGATGTCACTATCCCACCAGATGAGTCTTTTAATTTATTGATTATTCCTGAGTCAATTATAGGGCCCTTCAAAGCAGGAGTCCACTGACCATTGCCACCAGGCACGAGCTCAACCACAGGCCTTTTGGTCGCCTGTACGGCTGCTCCCACCTCACCTATATTGCACTGCACGCCCTTAGGATCAACATCCATCTGCTGTACACCTTCAGTGTTTCCTTTGGGTTCAGAATTTGGGTTAACATCCTTCTCCTTCTCCTTCTCTACCTCTCCATCTTTAGGATTTTCCTTCTCTTTTTCCTTCTCTCCATCTTTAGGATCCTCATCCATGGTAGGATCCAAATCTAATAAAGTTGGCTCACCATCAAAACCCCCTTGTTCCACTCCAAACTGTAAACTGTATACAAAATCCTCAATGACCACATCCACAAATGGTGGAATGAGGTTAGGATCAAGCACAGCTACCTTCATCCTTGCTCTACCATATTTCTTTAAAAATTTTGTATCAACACATTTGGGGACACCTAGGATTGAAGCAACTGCCCAAATGATGGGGAATTCTTTTAATTCCCTAGGTAGTCCCACAAACTGCACCCACTTCTTATCAATCTCATATTTATAAACTTCATTATCTTTACCCTTCTCAAATTTTATCAGTCCTGGAACAGTTTTTGTCTTCATTTCACCCCAGTTCACCACTGTTTGTAACCAATCAGCAGAAGGAAAATTAGTGACAAAGGAATTGTCCTTCACCTCAATGTCCCAAGTCACCTTCCCTGGTAGTAGCATATCTAGTTCTACTGCCAAAATTTCGGCAGTAATAGAACCTTCTAAGACACGCACCACCGCTGAAGTTTCATCTATCTTGACTTTAGCATTCTCAGAAGACATAGGAATATAATAGAAACCCAACCCTTCCACAGCATAACCATACGGAAGAGCCGAGATTTTTGTTTTCTTCATATTCGGACAAGCTTTTGTAACGTGGTCACCATAACATAGATCGCAAAACAAAATTGACATGCAATCATGTATGGTATGGCCTTTAGTTAAACATCTATAGCAGAAGGGTTTTCCTTTTTTCTTTAAACCTTTTGATGCCTCAGGAATATCAAATAAAAGCGCATTCTCTGGTGGGATAATAACAGTGGGCTGCTTACCAACTGCAGTGCTGAGAACATCCTTCTCCTTGCCACCAACTTGACTTGAGTTCACCAACTTTGGTTGCTGCTGTCCTTGGCCTGCCACATGCGATGCAGCCCCATGCAGCAACGTGCCAAGCCCAGCAACCTGTCCACCAGACGAAGTCTGTCCATCGAGCTGCACCGGCTTCTGATGTCCCTGAGCCACCACGTACTGGCCACCATTCGCCATAAGCTGGCCCTGGCCAGCCATCATATTCGATGTCGACTGGCCTTGAGTGCTCGCTCCCGACGCCACCGGTATGGCCACGCCGTGACCACCCACCACCGCCGCTGCTGAATGCGGCTGCTGCTGCGGCACCACCGCCTGGGGCTGCTGCGGCGCCAACGCCGCCTGGGGCTACTGCGGCGCCAACACCGCATGCGGCTGCTGGGGCGCCACCGCCGCATGCGGTTGCTGGGGCGCCACCGCCGCCTGCGGTTGCTGCACCGCCGACCCCGCCGCCTGCGGCTGCTGCGGCGCCACAACCACCTGCGGCTGGCCGACGTAGAGGTTCGATGGTGGAGGAACCTGGTTGTAGCGAGGGCCACCATAACCCCCTCCACGTCCACGTCCTCCGCCGTACCCCCCATATCCGCCTCCACCAAAACCTCCATTTGCTCGACGACCCCGAGGCGCTCCATGGTAATTCACAGTGCCGTAGCCGCCATAGCCACCGTGGCCTCCGGCGTTGAAGCCACGACCACGACCTCGAGGGTAACCATACCCCCGGCCCTGACCTCCATAACCCGGATCAAAACCTGGTTGAAAGCCAGGCGCGAAACCAGGGATGAAACCCTGACCTTGGCCTCCTCTTCCTCCATTGCAACCACCATACCCCCCACCACCACGACCACCATAGCCTCCAACGTTACCAGCGTTGCCCCCTCCCTGCGCCTCCATTTTTCTTCCCTCGCGAACGACCTCAGCGAAGGTACGTCGAGCTTGCGATGAAGATGATGGTGGCGGCTGCGTAGGGCAAACAAAGGATCTACGTCGTGGTTTGGTCCCAGTTCGGGTGAATAGGGCGCACAGCCCCTTGGTGGGCCTGAAAAACCTTCCTGGGCCAAGTTGGATAAGATGTGGCTTAGGAGCTGTGGCTGTGACAGACTCGACCATACCACACGTACCACTCACGTTCGAAGTCGTAGCAGGTACGCCGGTCGAAGGAGCACACGCGTCGCTAGCTATGCAAAGATCCGTTTTCAGCGGTGATGCTTGTGAGCAGCAAACAGCAGTCTCTGCTGTACTGACCTCCACCGCAAGCGCCGGGAAAGTAGGATCAGGTTTGACGGAATTCAGAGATTCAAAAATTTTTGAACTTGGCAAAGTTGCCGATGACGAAGGTGACATCTCCGTCGACCTCCACGACGATGGGCCTGCCACTGAAATCGGTGGTCGGCGGAATTCGGGAGGCTGGCCACGCCGGGACCCCCGCTGAAGGAAGCCGCGTTTATGCAGTCGCCCAATGTTCTCCGGGAGAAACTCGATGCGACGGCAGCGGCCCTTGCCAAGGAACCCCAGCGCTAACCTTCCTCCGAACCATCGATTCCACAATCAACTTCGACAGCCTAACGTCATTTGAATTTGGGTCCTTACCTTGCAGAGCTTTTTCGGCCGTGACGAGTTGATCCATGGAGAAACCCGCTTGCTTTGCCTCTGCGATGAACTCCGGCGTCGATATATCATCGTCGTCATCAGAAGGCTCTTCTTCTCCTTGCTTTGCCTAGAACCTGTAGGGGATCGCACCTTCTTGGGCATGAACTGCATGCACCGGCTTCAGTTTACGACATAAGTCAGCCACCAAGGACACCGCACGCCGCAGTTCCTGGCGACCCTCCTTGCATCGGCGAGCATCATCTTGAACCTCGGCAGCGTCCACCTCCAGTTCAAAATGAGATGGTCGAAGTGCACGTTGCGTCTTCAGGGCTAGGGTTAGCCGTCGCTTCCCTTGATGACGCCTCACTGCTGAGCTCCTGTTGCCGGACGCGCTACAGTATCTGCGACGACTCTCATTGCCGTGGACTGCTGACCGAGGAGGAGCAGTGGTGGATGCCGGCGATGGAGGCACCTCTCCATCAACACCACACTTCCCACCACTCGCCCTGGATCTCACCT
Source organism: Hyparrhenia diplandra (assembly GCA_015847255.1). Lineage (NCBI taxonomy): Eukaryota > Viridiplantae > Streptophyta > Magnoliopsida > Poales > Poaceae > Hyparrhenia > Hyparrhenia diplandra. Next base: position 41,802 of record JADLZK010009915.1, read on the forward strand.
CTGTGCGATCTTGGAACTGGGAGACGATGGCCGTTCCACCATCGAACAGATCAACGGCCTGACGCACGGACTGGATCGGCGACGAAGTGTCCACCTCGCCGCGGTCGCAGTGCCCACCGCCGGGCATAGGCCGTCCACCTCCGCCAGATGCCGGAGTTGGACGTAGCTCTCCCATACGTATGTACATACCGCCTATGACCATATCGTGTAGTAAGCCCCTAAAGAACCCGAGAAAAAATGGAGGACCAAAGTAGCAGTCAGGCAAAAATCGATCTTGGCATATATGTACGTAAGGAATTATACAGTTGGCCTCCATTTTTTTTCTAGCTATCTTATCAATGGAGTACTATGTACGTACGTATAATTCATGTACGTACATATAATTCATGTACGCGTCGCCGTCAGCAAGGGATCGGTCATAGGGGTTATGTGCGCCTAGAATTTTCAGGCCATGTCAGCAGCTTTTGTGGCATGACTAATTGCAAAACCACATCCACGTCAATAAAACCAGATTGGATTAGTGCCAAAAGATGTTAAGTGCACCGGTTTGCAAAACCACCGGAGTAAAATAAACTAAACAATACATTAGGGGGACTTGAGTGAAAACACAGGGTAGTAATTTGGACTTTTTCCTTTATATAAAGATAACAAAAATCTGCGACTTAGTACATTTCTATCTGGTTTTCCAAATTCAGGATACTTTTATCTGTTCTTCAAACTTGGAACGTCATATAATCAGATTAGAATGATGGTGTAGCGCAATGCAGAACTAAATCTAGAAGAAGAAGACTAGATTTTTATTTATTTTTTTAAAAAAAGGAAATAAGGGAATTTCTTGCTGCAAAAGAATAGGAAGAAATCTCGCAGTGACGGCAAAGCGCGTATCCGATAATATTCACTTTCTGTTATCATTTTTCATCTTCTTTTTTTATATACGTTCGTACAGTCGTGTGTTTCTCATTTTTCTGTTTTCATATACTCGTCTAGTATCGTCGGTATGAACAAGTGAACAACTTTCTGTTTTCATACACTCGTGTGTAGTATGAACGAGTGGTTGAGCGAGCATAGGATGAATTTTAATTTCTGTTTGCACACAAAGTTTGATTCATACACAATGAATATGATTATTGATTTATAATCTACATTGTTAATATGATGTTTAATTATTACGATAATTAGTAGGACTAACAATATATTGTTGGTTTATTATATTGTTTACACATAGAATTTATACTCATTATATTTTGATATCTAAGTTACATAATTTGTTTTCTCAAATCATAGGATGGATATTTGTAGACAACAAAGCTAAATATGGTATCGATCCTAATGTGTGTGAATCCGTGGTAACAAAACTATCTGGTAAGTAGCGACATTCGTATTCGATCGTTTCTATTCCTACTACTAGATGTAACATACCATGAATTTTCACTCTAATCTTTTCACACAGTACTCTCGATCGTGACGAGTATGAACGAGTGAACAATGTTCCGCTACCAGAAATAGAAAGAGTAGAACTTAACATAGCAAAGGTTCGGAACTGTCGTCACAAGCACGCACTATGACAACCGAAATAATCACACGTGGCATACGAGTACGTGCATACATGCACATCAGCCACGAGATCGTCGGTTGCCTACATCTACGTTGTGAGCTACCAAATCAAACAATTTATGGCTATAGTAACACTATAATAGACGTGCCTAGCTTGGTATATACTAGGTCGTAGACAATATCTTGATTCTAGTATAGAGAATTATTAACGTGCCAAACAAATTAAATCAACTGGAAACGACCTAGTATATACATACGTACATATATTTATTACACGTCTTAATCACAAAATTATTAGTACTGCAGAAATTGGACTATATCATGTCACTCCGTCTGTTTAAAGATACAGCGCATTACACGTTTTATCATCTTCATAGTACACGTCTGTCACACCCCAGGCGATGGGGTCCAAAGGGGCCGGCCCGTGGCCAGCAGGGGCCCCCTGGGCCTGGTGCACGCGTGACCTCCGCCGCCACCGTCCTTCTGCGGATTTTTTCGAAAATTAGAGTAAGAGTTCGGTTAGGATAATTTAGGATTTTTTGGTGTGAAGGAGATATTTCCAATCTATAAGGATTTCTTCTATTAGGCTAAGAATAAGGATTTGCTTGTAAAAATATTCCAATCCTATAAGGAAACCCTTAGAAACTGCTCGAGATACAACTCTCATATGAGAGCTATATAAGTAAGGGGTCAGTAATCTTTTTGGGATAAGCAAATAAATAAATTTTCCCCTGCTGCTTGCTCTGGCCGCTGCCCCCTCTTCCTACCCACGAACGTGCGCCGCCACCTGCCCGCGCCTGCGCCGCCACCTACCGCGCCTGCGCCGCTGCGCCGCCCTCGCCGGCGTGCTGACCGGTGTCGCCGCCACCTCCCCATCGCAGCTGTGACACGTTCGTTTAAAAGATAATATATTTATTTAGTTAAAATCTAACACTTTATTATCTGGTCTTCCAAATTCACAACCTTTTATCTGATCATTCAAATTTGCAATGTTTTGTCTAATCTTTCAAATTTGCATCGTCATATTAATCGGATCAGAATGTAAGTGTAGCGCAATTACAGAACTAAAAGCCAAAGGGTGCCTAGCTCAAGTGGTTAGGCACGTTCGGCGGCACCCCAGGTCCGAATTTTGGGATAAAACGGCCTGTGGACGCATGGGGACAGCATTGTCCTAAGTCACGCCTCGAGTGCAGCGTAGTTGCACTATGCCGCCTGGGTAAAAAAAAATTCGCCCATCTCACGGGTGACGGCCCCTGTGTGCGGATGGGGTGGGGGGTTCGGGAGTTTTCTCGTGGGGGTGAGAAGGCGACTTTTTTTCTCATTTCAATGCTGCTACGGCAGTCTTAACCGCCCGGTCAAGTTTTTTTTTTTTTTAATTACAGAACTAAATCTAAAGCCCAGCTAGATATTCCTCTTTCTTTATTTATTTTTTAAAAAAAGGAAAGTAGAAGGTAATTTCTTGCTGTAAAAGAATATGCAAAAATCTCGGAGCAGTGACAGCTAAGCGCGTATCCCATGATATCTACTCTCTGTTTTCATACATCGTATTTTTCCATTTTTTCTGTTTTCATATATACACTTGAAAACATTCACTAGATCTCTTTTCACACACACTCGTGACGAGTATCAACGAGTGAACAATTAATAAACGTGCCTTGCATTGGTAGGGAGACAATATCTTGAGACTAATTAATTAATTAATTATACGACGCAAAGTAAGTCGGTTGCTTGGCCGATGGAATTGGATCGGGATCAGGAGTGGATCCATCGGAGACTCCCGAGTCCGCACCGCACACAACACCCACATCCACCCACACACGCTTCCGGCTTCGGCTTGCGGCGCGCGAAACCCCCGCAACCCTCTCGCCCTACTTTCCAGCGCGCCGCGCCGCCGAATCCATCCATCCATCCATATAAGCCGGCCACCGCACTGCCCGGCCGCCGTCGTTCCAAACTCTCCTCCTCCTCACCCCGCTGCCGCCACCCCACAACAAAGAAACCCTAGCTGCTACCTACTCCTCCTACTCCAAGTCGAGCGAACTCAGAGCGCGCGCGCGGGGCCACTCCACCGGTCGCCCAAAACCCCACCCCACTTCGATCGACTCCGATCCATGTCCACCAATGATCCCTCGCTGCCGCCGGCAGCGTCGTCAGTACCACCACCACCGATGGGCACCCTCACCACCTCCTCCTCCTCCTCTCCCCTTCGCCGCCGCCGCCCGCGACCCCGACGACGACGACCCAGAGGAGGGCCAACTTCGCGCCCACTTCCCCGTCCGACGACACGAGTCCTCCGACACCGACGTCGACGGGCGCCAGCCACGCGTCCAACCCAACCCCGAGGTCGTCCGTCGTCGTCCGGAGCCGCACCACCGCTTCCCACCTCGCGTCCAACGCAGCAGCCTCGACGCGCTAGACATGCTCCTCTTTGGCGCAGGCGGCGGAGGCGGTGCGTCGTCGGGCGAGTGCGAATCGGACACGACGCTCAGCGACGACGAGTACGACTACCACCACGGCCACGGCCGCGGCGGCGGCGGCGGCGGCTTCAACCCCATCGGTTCATGTTCCAGCCCGGGTACCTCATCAGCCGCGGTGGATCGGGGATGGACCGCCACACGCAAGCGAGGATGGAAGGCGGCAGGGGGCAACAAGAAGGTGGTTCTATCTGATTCTGATGATTCTGATCTGAACACGGTCTCCGCCGCCGACAGCGACAGCGACGGCCAGGCCGGGAACACCAGCATCACCGTCGCACAGGCCGCCGCCCACCACTACCATCCGTCTCCACCTGTGCCGAAGCAAGAAGCTCAGCCTCAGCCACCGCGCGCGCCCCAGCCGCCGCAACCGCCGCTACCTGATCCGCCGCGGCGGCGGGACCGGGAGTACACGTGCAAGGAGTGTGGCAAGTCGTACCCGACCAACCAGGCGCTAGGCGGCCACGCGGCGGGCCACAAGAACAAGAAGAGGGAGGCCGAGGCCATGGCGGCCGCCATGGCAGCAACCGCCGCAGGCGGCGGTGAAGGCGGCGGCGGCGCGACCCTCGACGACGTCGCGTTTCTTCTTGCTTTCCGACGCGGCGGTGGCGGCAAGGCGGAGAAGACGCACGAGTGTCGACAGTGCGGCAAGGTTTTCGGCTCTGGGGTGGCGCTTGGTGGACACATGAGGGTGCACTACACTGGTCCGCCGATCGTGCCCGCTAGAAAGAACAAGAAGAGGTGCCTCGCGCCGCTGCCGCCTTCGATGCCTGCGGTGGGAGACATTGTTGCGGCGGCGGCGCCACCGGTGGGACTCTCGCTCGCGCTTTCGTCGATCAAGGCGGAGGAAAACGTCGCGGTGGCGGCGGCGCCGGTGCCACCGGTGGTGGCGGTGGGACTCTCGCTTGGGCTGTCGATCAAGGCGGAGGAAGAGGTGCCGTCGACGCCGCCGTCTGTTGTGCCGCCGGCCGGAGGAGCTGTTGGAGTGGTGCGTCTCTTTGGCATGAACATCAGCCCGCAATTGCAGCAGGCGCCATTGCATCAGCCGCAGCAGGGCTCCGGCGACACGACGGAGGATTCTTCGTCCATCGGTGAGGAGCAACAACATTAGGCTGTCATCATCATAGTATAGTGCAAAGGGAGGATTTCGTATGGGGTCTGATCTCTCCCGTTTCTTACGGAAGGTTTGAGTCTGTTGGGATAGTTACAGTAATTGGCATCATCATTCGATCGGTTTCTTGATTTGTTAGATTGCATGAGACATTGTAGTAGTTTTGATTTGGTAGACAGATAGATGGATAGATAGATACCATGCTTAGCAGATACAGATCGTAAGTTCTGATACACATCTTAGTAGTTACAGATCTTGTTCTTGTGGGTGATTCAAGAACAGACTCATAGTCGCCCTGTGCCGTTTCTGTTCAGTATTCACCTTCGGAGTACAGAACCTGATGCAGCATGGTCTGCAATTCTGAATGCAATTGCTGATTCTGAAGACATACAAGTGTGTACACATTTTAGTAGATATTAGTAAAATAGAATGACGGCATCATTCTGTTTCTCGCGTTTCTTATGGATTATAAGTCTGTTCTTGGGTAGTTATAGTAATTGGAATTCATTCGCGTTTCTTGATTTGGTAGATTTTGCATATGTACTATTTTTGATTTGGGAGATACTCGTATCTATATATATACTACCATGATTATAGCAGATATAAGCACTAATACAAAAGCATAAGATGGTCGAACAAGTAGCCACCATCCAGTGAATGAACAAACACAAGGGAGAAGCGATATATATACGCCCCTGGTAAAAATATGCATCACTGTCAACATCCATTGACTTCTGCAATCTGCACCAGTCGTGATGAAGACCAATTACAGTATGACGGTCGCTCAGATATATGTGCTGAAGAGTGAAGATGGTGAGCGCAGCAACAGTGGCAATGGCAACACCACCCCAACAAATCAAGCTCCGAGTTCGAACAGAAACTGATCTTGCAGCATGGTCTGTGATTCTGAATCATGGTCTCACTGTGACATACAAGTGTACAAGATGTCGACCATCTCTCCTTGGGCTGGGCCAGATCGGCTCGATTCGGTCCATGTGGGCTGGGCCAAGTTTAGATGTTGGGTAGGTTTAGGCCCGTCTGTTTGAATTTATCCAAACTCAACTTATCACATGCAATGGAACTGAAATTTGGAACGAATAGACTACTTATTAAATCACATCAATTGAGTTATTTATGGATTCTGGAGAGGAGAACAATATACAGAGAAGTGTGTGGGATTTCGTGGCCGCATCAGGCATGAACCTTCTTGGGTTTTCAGGTCAAGCCACGTCGTATATGGTCGCCCTGAACAGAGGACGGCAGCAAAAGAACATAGACATGAACCAATAATTGGAACCCAGACTAATTAAAGGATAAAGCAATGCACATTCTTATGATTGTTTACAGACATCGATCATGTAGCAGCTTTCAAGTTAACATCAACAATATCCACTGATCGAAACATGCGCATCGGAGGATTAATTTCAACAGCACATAAACCAATGAGCAAAACTGCTAGTAGTACAAACAAATACAAGCCATATCATATAACGCCCCCTGGTAAAAAGATGCATCACTGTGAACTTGTTTGGATTTTTGCAATATATGCACCAAACGTGATGAAGGTCAAATTAAAGGTCTGTATGACGATTGCACAGATAGTGAAGATGGTGAGTCCAGCAACAGTGGCAATGGCAACGCCAACATCTCGTGTGAGAGCAGTCGATCTACAGAAAAGATTAATTGATCGCTAATTTTACTTCAAGCAAGAAGAGAGTAAGGGTGTTCATCTCTTCTGAAGAGAAAACTATCTGATTGTGTACATACCTTTGAAGGTAGGTCAATAAATTCATATAGTCTATTAATCGTCTCCCTTCTCCATCGCTCCCATTCTTGGCATGCATGGATCGCTCCCGGCTACAATTGTACACATAGATGGTAGATTGTACATGAAGTTGCCATTTCCGACATCCCCAAAATTTTCAGACAGGATGAGATCCTCAGGACCTTGAGGGAGACAAGGAGGAGAAAAAGGTCAAATATGCACGTCCCTGATCATAGTATGCAACACTCCAAAAGAGGGCTTCTGCAATCTGCACCAACCGCGTTTACATATTAATCCATCCAGGCCAAACTGACAGTAGGTACAGCAGCACAGGCAGAGGTAGCATGTACAAGGTCTCATCTGCAGAGCAACTAATTAATTAAAAATTAATAATTACTTTATATTCTAAGCGAGGGGAAGGTAAGGGTGCCAATTTGTTCTCAAGACAAAAGAGTACCTTGGAAGTGACCACTGAAGTTAATGATTCACAACCTCATGAGCAATCATCTCCATTCTTCGTAGTTCCCATGCTTCAAATTGCTGAACTACTCCCTTGCTGCAACCGTGCACATAAATCTCATCATCAATCATCTCCCTTCTCCGTAGTTCCCATTCTTCGAAATGCTGAGCTAGCTCCTCGCTGCAATCATGCACATAAAGATCACATGAAGCTGGCATTTCCGGCAGCCCTGAGATGCATGGACAAGAGTCAATTCTCAGGGACTTGAGGGAGACGAGGCTTCGCAGATCTGCAGGAAGTAAGAGGAGGTTCGGGTAGCCCCCAAAGTGGAGTTCTCGGAGGGAGGTGAGAAGCTAGAGTGCTCTCTCTTGCTCTTCCGTTAGGCTGACCATCTGGCTCGTCCTTTTCCCCCAGAAATCTAGGTATCGTAGAGACGTGAGCTGTTTGCAGAGGGGCATGCTAAGGACAGAGGCGTCCCCAATAATCTCAAGTCTTTCCAGTCGAGACAAGATCTCACAGGTCCCTTGTTGCAACAAATGCTCCATCCATGGAGGTAAGCCGGAGGAGGCAGCTACTGTGAATGACGTCAGATTTGGAATGGACTGGAATCCCTCGATTAAAGCAAGTGACTTGCAATCTATAATTTCTAATTCTGTCAGCTTCATGCAGTATCCCAGCTGTAGAGAAGCAAGCGACTCACAATGTCTAATGCTTAACTCTGTCAGCGCCTTACAGTATCCAAGCTGTAGAGATGTCAATTCTGGACTTCCCCATATCCCCAGTTTGGTTATTGCAGGGAGGCAGGGCAGCAGACTGGACTGGACATTGTTTGTGAGATTTGAGATCTCAAGTCTATCAATTGATGGAGGAAGCAGTTCAATCTGATTTCCACCCTGTTCTTGGCCCTGTAGCTTAGGATTCATCTCGATTTCCAAGCTTCGAAGACAACTGAGGAACTGCAAGCCCTCAATGCACCCAGCTGTTGACACCTCGAAATTGTCAACCTTTGAAGAGAGGTGAGAAATTGCAAACCCTCAATGCACCCAGCTGTTCACACCTCAAAATTCGAAGCTCCTCCAAGGCCATGCAGAAATGGAGCTGTACACACTTCAAAGATGGGTTATCCATGAGGCTCAAGCGTCTGAGGTGGGTCAAGCCTTTAGGGAAGTGGGACTGCAACTTTTCTGGGAGATGACTAAGAGAAAGCACTTCAAGTGACGACGGCAGTAATCCAACATCCACGCTACTAGTATCAACATCTTTAGTGTCGCTCGTCAACAATGAACTAAGCTTTGGGCAATCATAGATATCTAGCACCTCAAGAGTGGTGAATCCTCCAAAGCCTCTCTTGCCACCATAAAACTCCAAATCTACACATCCATAAATAGTTAGCTGCTTCAGAGAACAGAGGATGTTAGATGGCACCTTCAATATTATTTGGTCTTCTGCTGACAATGGCACTGCTGAAGCCAAACTGTTGCTTCCTTCTGTTTCTGTAGGTTGACTGACCCATAACCATTTTATTTGTGGACAGTCACGTAAGCTCAATTTCTCAAGGGACCGCAAATGAGGAAGCATTTTAGTCAACCACCCCCCTGGTATGCCAGAAGAAGAAATATCAAGATGTTTGAGAGATGGGAGAGCGGGGATGTTTATAGACGAATATTTTTTTGAGGCAGCTTCTAACGGGATGGGTGGCTTGAGCAAGTTAGAGCAGTTGCGTATACTCAAAGACACTAAACCGGTGAGCTGGCTGAAACCTTCACTTGAAATAGAAATCAATTTTGGACAATTCCATATGTCCAACCATCTGATGCCCCTAAGATTATGGAATGCCATGATCTGGTCATCCAACACACTCAACTCATTGGATTTCATACTGAGTGATTTGCCATCTATATTTATTGATAGTTTTCCTTTGATGGAAATTTTCTGTATGTGAGCAGAAGTTGGAAGAGGACGAGAGATCATCAAATTAGGGCAATCATGGATGATGAGTCTGTTGAGACTAGACAGACACACCTCCTGCTCTTCTTGTGAAAGTGAAGAAGGAGGAGTCATCAGCCCACTACACCTTTCCAGGCTTCGCATTTTAATCAACTCCAACTTCTCCAGAGAAGGAACTGACAACTCTCTCACAAGATGCAGGCCCACTAACTTCAGCTCCTTGAGTGCCCTCACTCCTGCCAGTGGAAGGATTTCCCACTTGCTGCAATATCATTCATCTAAGTAAGTATGCCAAAATTTGCAAACGAGTACAACAATTCAAGCAAAAATAAAGAGTAGTAGTTACATTATATGAGGACAATAGCAGATGGTGAGTTTCCTGAGAGATAAAAACCATGACTGCTGCTCAACTTGGAAAAGAATATAGCTCTGGAAAAGAGTGAACTCATTCAGTTGGGGGCAGCCCTTGATCATCATTACCCTTAGATTGGAGGTTAATTCCTTCCCATAAAGACCAAGACATTTTTCCAACCTTGGCATCTCAATCAAGATCAACTCTTCCAAGGAAGGAATTGAAATTTCTGTCAACTTCCACATCCTGATCAGTTTTAGCTTTCTAAGGAATGGAAGCATTTCAAGACGAAGAATTTGCCATTCCCTACACTTCTCTAAATGAAGTATCCGCAACATCTTAACTGACACATTACTGGCAAGCCAGGTTGGTAAGTTAGCACCGCTGTACCCAGATATATGTAGACTTTTGAGGTTCTCATGAGGTTGAAGACCCTCAAGCACATCTTCTGTTTTCCCAGCTATAAAAGAGTCAAGGTCCATGCTGAAATCACTCCATGATAAGGATAATTCTTGCAGATACTCTTTGTCTATCAACCTAGCTCCACTGGCCTGTTCTTTTGTCTTCACATTTTCAAGTTGAGAAATTTCAAGAGTTACAAGCTCACTCATGGATCGAAGTTGTATTATCTCAAATTCACCAACAATTCGAACCTTGAATTTTATTCCCTGAAGAGATGTCAGCTTCCCTACACCAGCGATTTCTGAGTGCACTTTCTCATGGGCAACAATATTTCGTAAATTAATGAGATTGTTCATACCAGTAGGTACAGAAATATTGCATCAATGCCGGCGCTGAAGAACTGAAGGTGATAAAATTTTGTCAAAGCTTGAGGAAGAACAATATTCTTCTTAATGTCTACATTTGACCAAATATTTTTGTTGGAGAACACACCGATAAATTCAAGATAGCGAAGATGATATGGATTTAACAACTTAAATGTAGTGCTGACATCATTATGCGTCACATAAATCCTCACAACTCGTAAACTTTTTGACTTCATGCATAAAGTGTGTAGGAACCTTAACAGATGTATGCTGCTTCGGCCAAAAACCATTAAGGTCCTCAATTTTTTTGAAAACCCAATATTCTCTTCTATGTTCTCAAACTTGTCACAGGGGATACTGCAATGTCCATCTTTCTCATAAGCAGTAGTTATGATTGACAAATGATGAACACTTGGTGGGATGGCCCTAGAGTTCGATCCATTTAAAGTAGAACACTCATTTAATGAAACCTTCTGAGCCAATTCATGCATTAGGTCATGCATGACATAGTCTGAGTCAACCTTTTGGAAAAAAAACCAAAATCCACTAAGTTATCCAAATATTGCATCCCTGTTTCCTCCAATCTCTTGGTAGGGTCTTGGCACTGCACAAAATTTTGTGATATCAAGCACGGACCAAATTTTCTCCATTAAATCTATAGTCCTCTGGAAACAGAGAGCAGTATGAGAAACACTTCTGCAGGTGCACGGTAAAAAATCGTAACTGAGCTTCAAGATAGGTAAAATATCATCAATATCTTCTTGAAGAGATTTCCATTTGTTTTGGACTGTCCTCCAGTGCTCATAGGTAACATTTCTGTTCAAAAGTGCACCGACACTACGTGCTGCTAGCGGAATACCCTTTAGTGCTTTAGCAATCTGCTGCCCAATGGACTGCAAACTAGGATGGTCCTCATGGCTTTCATTACCAAATGCGCATGCCTTGAAGAACAACCAAAATTGGTTTTCATCCAAACCGTTCACTGATACCGAATCCATTGTTTCTATCATTCTTGCAACTGATGGTCTTCGAGTAGTTGCTAAAATCATGCAGCCAGGTACATGATTGTGTTTCAGTGGGGCTAACAGGCTAAACCATCCTCTCCTGTCCTTTTCTTCCCACATGTCATCAAATACAAGCAAGAATCTTTTGTTTTCAAGCTTCTTCACAAGGATATCCTGCAACACGTTGAAGTTGGTGATTTTATCGAACTGTTGTCTATCTGTACATACATGCTCCAAGATCTCCCATGTTAGTCTCATTGCGTCGAAGTTAGTGGACACACAAACCCATATTCGCAGATCAAAATGTTCTTTGATTCTTTGATCACCGTAAACAAATCTTGCAAGTGTCGTCTTCCCAACACCACCAATGCCAACTATAGGCAAAACTTGTAGATCACTAGATTTCCCATTTATTAACTGCTCTACTATGTTGTCCCTCTCGGCATCCCTACCGTATACCTTGTCTTCAACTGGCAAAGAAGTTGTCAGGCGCGTGTTCCTAGCCATGCACTGACTCTGGTTGTCCCCTGGAATAGAGCATGAGATCTCTAGCTGAAGAACCTTCCGCACAGAATTTCCAAGTCCGTGTAAGCGTTTCACTATCCCATTGATGCTCTCAGAAATGTCAAGTTTAATCTCATGAGGCAGGATGGTGCTATGAGTTAGCTCTTCCTCTCTCTTCCTTTTTTTGTCACGTGAGCAGCAACTAACAACTAGTTGAAAAGAAGATGGAGCAGAAGAAGACACATAGCTCTGCTCAGGATCTGTACACCCTTCCCCTGCATAAAGCAAACTGACTGTTGTTATGTGAACAAGCTAAGGAAAGACACTTAAACAAAAATCAGCCTTTAATAACTAACTCGAGTTAAAACATGTGAAAAAAAAATCCAATTAACCAAGTAGGCAAGGCAAGGAACACTCATCTAAGTGAGGTACCTTGTTCGATCTGTTGTTGGAGCCGATAGTAGTCGAGCTCATCCATAACATCTTCGGCATCATAAAGCAGCTCTTTGAGGTCATCCAGGGACCGAGCCAGTGGCTTGTTGTCAATATTTCTTCCCTCAGCTGCAGCGAGCACCATCTGCACATTCCTCATCTCAGACTCAAGGTTCTCCACATCTTCGGCGAGCCCCGCATCCTGCGCCCACGCCTCCATCTGTCGAGTGAAGAAGCTCCCAAGGATGCTTTCCACCAGCCATCCTGTCGCAGCATCCACGACAGTTTCCACCACCCCCATCAATCTTCTCTGAGTGAGCCTATAAGGCAACAGGCACAAGGGAGGACAGATGAATTCAGATGAATGAACTGGTACGGTGTATCATGTGATTTTGTGGCTGTGCAGTTTACAAGAGGATAGAGGTAAGGTTTGGCAGTCGAGTCTTGCATCCACAGCCACAGTACCAATGAACTGGCATCTTCTCTTGCGTGTCTAAGCAGCACACTCATCTTTACTCATCGACATCGACCTTGTGGAAAATACTAGCCCATAATGTCTTGTCACATACCTAATTGGCCAGTTCAACATAGAAGTCGTTGCCTGGTTTGTCACAGGACTGCTGGATTGCACTTCCCGGTCTTCACTACAGCTAAGTCACTGTAGCTTCCGTCATCGTCTTTGACAAAACCTGCAGGATAAGGGCATCACGAAGCTAAATGTTATCACAATCTAGTATTCTGTCCAAATCCCATCAAGCACGGCATTAGTGGAGTAATTTTTGGTTGCAAATGTGAACAGGCTAACAAGAACTGAACTGAAGACAGTGTCAGTTGAGACTTGAGACAGCGCCGCCCTCACAGGCAGGTGGGAGGGAGCCATGAGAAGGAAAGGGGTCAAATCAAGAGCTCAGCAGTTGAACTGATTACCTGCCGACGGCGGGCCGCTCGTGCCGCGGATGTGTGGGATTCGGCCGGGGAGGGGGCACCAGCTGGTGACGTCGACGAGCCACAGCCGCAGCCCTCGTTCTCCTTCTCTGTTGATTCATTCAACCCAGTCCCAGACACAGGCAGCGAGGTCTCCTAGAGTAGACGCCGCCGCCGGGGGAGGAAGGGTGCGTTGCGGGTGCGGCGGTGCGGCGCTGCGCCCTCCGGCGACCGCCGACCGGCGACATGGGCGGGTTGGTGGGCTTGACATGTGAGGCCCGCGTCATCGTTGAAAAACAGCCGGTGGGCCTAGGAAATTCCACGTAGGCAGGCCGTGTGGATTCCGTTGATCGATCAAAAGTGAGGAAACCGCTGTGCTTCTGCTTGCTGAGGAAATCGAAATCATGAATTCGTAAATTACTTCCTCCCAAAAAAAACCTGACCTATCGATGAGTCAAATAATTTTAAATAAATAAAAAGTTTAATACTTATAAGGTGTAATAAGTGTCATAAATTAATATTAGAATATATTTTCTCATAATTTTATTTGAAGATACAAATATTGGTACTTTTCTATGTAGCTAGTTAAATTTAGGAATGTTTAACTTTTCAAGAAGCGATATGTTTACTTGTTTAGGGACGGAGGGAGTATACATCAATCACAAAAAGAGTACTAACAATGTTGTATATACTAAATACCAGCAAACATGTCAAGGTGTCACAACGGGATGTACAATTCGTTGAGCATTGCTCGTGCCTATAATAATTGGCCAACCTTAATAATTAAATTAAATTGAATAAATTATGAGACCTGTAACAAATGCTGGTTCAATAAAAGATCATTTTTGCATAGAGAACTTAAGCCACGTTTAGTTTGCAAATTTTTGCAACTCGCTGACAAGTAACTCCTTTGTTTGTATTTAGTAAATATTGTTGTCCAATCATGAACTAAGCTCAAAAGATTTGTCTCGTTATTTATAACTAAACTGTATAATTAGTTATTTTTTTACCTACATTTTTGCTCCAACTATGTGTCCAAAAATTGATACGATGAAGAGAGAGTGAAAAAATTTAGAACTTTGCGTGTAACTAAACATGGCCTTACTCAGCTTAAATAAGTGGTTATTGTGTGCACCAGTTTCAAGTTTATGAAAAAATGGAAGGTGAGTCACATTCCACATGAGCGTTACGATACGTATGGGTTCGGGCATCCAAGACATAACATGGGTGGTGTGGTGTTGACAAAGCTTTTGTAGCTCCAACTCCAAACTCAAATTGAGAATTGTGAGAGCAAGAGATGGATGGACAACATAAGAGAGTGAGAGATGAAAGAAATTTAAATACTCCTAAATTTAACTAGACATATGGAAAATATTGCTTCATTATACTACCAAAATATGCCCGTTCCTTGCTCTTTAATATTATGTTATATGCTTATTGAAGGTGAGGCACTATATTAACCCTCACAAAACACGTTGGAACTGGTCATGACTCATGAGGTTTCTTTTTAGTCACAAGTCACACTAATTCGGTTATGTATCGACAAGTCAATACTATTAATATCAACTTGAGTTTAATATTATTGATCCCTAGTAGATCTCACTTCAGAGCTCTACAGCTATTCTTGAGCATCATATGGTCTAGGCTTAAACATTCACTTCAGATTCTCTAGGCTTAAACATTTGCTTACAAATTCGGTTTTGTAAGAACCTCATTTTGCATTACATTTAAACATTCGCTGAGGACATTATATTCAAAGTGTGGTCACTCGTAGATTGTGTATTTTTCATTTTAAAATAAAGATTTTAGAACCTAAACCTAAATTCTTTATGTTTTTTTTCGAAAGATCCGCTGCCGGCTTTCATCGATAAGAGGATAGCAAGTAATTACAAAGTTTCAGGCGCGGGATGCGCCCTTTTTTTGCAGGGCTGCACCCAAATGGTGCTGCCATGCCACCCCTAGAAACAAGCTATGACAGGTTACATAATGGTAAAATTACAAGCTGAGAGCATGAAAGAACTAAGTGTTAAGTGATTCCTAAAGGAATCACGGTAGTAGTAGCCAGAGGAGGTGAGAGCAGCAGTTCAAGACCCCTGTTGCCTGCCAGAATCCATTGTCTTCTGGGTCTGTTCCTAGGTGCACTGAACTTCTGGTGGCGCAAAATAATAAGAAAAACTGAGAAGAAGCATAGGAAGGAACTGAATTCTTTTAATTATCCTAGGTGCTTGGATTATATGGAAGCAGAGGAATGCCTGCGTCTTTGAGGGCGCTTCTCCTTCTGTGAACACCATTCAAAGGGATTTCAAAGATGAGCATAGACTGTTGTAAAAAAAATGATGAGCACAGACTCTGGTGAAGCTAAGAAACTACAAGATCTAGAGCTTAGTGCTAGAGTTTAATGTGGTGATTGAGTCCTTTTCTTTTTTCTCTCTAATACAAAGAAGTGCAGCTCTCCTGCATTTTTAAAAAAAAAATTTTTACATAATATATACAACAAACACAAAAGTTTCAACTTAGCATGAGATAGAAGAAAATTGCTGCAACTAAGGAGATAAAAAAAGTTGGAAGTCAAAATCTAGATTCCTAACTGTATGTATTATAATCTTATTAGTTCGAGAGTCAGGACCCGTCCCAATGAAGATTAAAGAACATCTCTAATGATTCTCCTTCCCCTAATTATTTGTTCAGGTTCACAACTTAAGTTTCTCAGAATTAATTCCTCCTATTTTTTAACCATTGGATCTAGTCGAATGAAGGGCTCTCATTATCTCTCTTTTTTTTTTTTTGAAAGATCCGGTTTCCGGCTTTGGTTATATTAAGAAGAATAGAGTTTACAACACACCACCCACATGTAGCGCAGACCACTACAGGGGTAAACGCCTCACGCCCGATTACAATGAGAGAACGGCGACCCTAGAGAGATAAGAGTCCGGAGCTCCGAAGGTCAAGGAGGTCATCGTTGCCAAGCACAAGCCAAACGCAAGCGCAGCTCCGACTTCCGACCATTGCCTCCTGCACAAATCCTAGCCTAGTCCAAATCCACATCGACGCCCGGAGAAGGTTACGATGCTCAATGCGCCGCCGTCGCCGTCCAACGGACCGAGTTCTCACCGTGGAAGAAACTAGGGCGCGACGCCCCAACGAGAGGGGAGAACGGCGCCGCAAGCGTCGCCGTCGCTAGGCTTTCGCCCGAAGATACCCGGCTCGGACATCGCCCGGATTCGGAACTCGCTTTGTCGCCACCGTCGCCGTGGCCGCCCGCCGGGAACCTCGCCAAAGGGGCGTGTGACGCCGCCGGCCGCTCACCGCAGCCGCCAAAAGCCGCGTCGGCCGCCCCGGCATCGGCAAGGCGGCATGCCGAAAAACTAACATTCGCCCGCCGCTCACGTGTCCACACGCCGCACACCAACGCCGATGTCTTTGTCTTGGCGACGGCCGGCCGCGAGCATCCGTCGCGGCGACCATGGCTGCCGCGCGCCTAAGGCCATCGGGGAGGGCCGACGAAGAAGACCGCACCTCAGCGCCTGCCACGAGCCGAGCCGCCACCGCACCGCGTCGCCCGGCCGCCACCACCCACCACCGGCCCGAAGGCGAGGTCGAACCGGCTGTCGGGCTCGAGGATCCAGCCACCGGGGCGCGGATCTAGGCCAAGAGAAGACAAGATGCGCTTCGGGTGCAGCCCCATGTCCTAGGGCCGCCGGTCGGAAGCAAAGCTTCGACCCGACGACCCTTGAGCGCCTCCGCCCGCTTCCGTCATGACGGACCCAAAACTGGCCGCGCAGCTGCCCAGGGGCGACGCGAGTAGGAGAGGCCCTACCGCCACGGCGCCCATGCACCCGCGGCTTCGCCCGCCGCCACCCTAACCTTTGTAGGCCGCCGCGCAGCCGGGTCGAGGGCGGGATCCGGCCGCCCGGCCACGGATCCGGTCATCCGGCCACCGGAACTGGCCATCCGGCCACCGGCGGAGCCGCCCTCGCTCGTGCCGTCGTCGGGGACTGTAGAAGAGGGGAAGAACGGAGGGAGGGAGAGGAACCCCGCCGCCATCCCCTTGCGCCGTCGCGGTTACCGGCCGGCGCCCGACACGGCGCCGCCCGTGACCTTCCCCTTGGCTTCAGCGCGGAAGGAGGCCGCCGGGCTTGCCGGCACGTGCGCGCCCGAGGGAGGGACAGGCCACGCCGCCGCCATCCTGGCTGCCCGGCCTTGCCCGGCAGCCAGCTCCGGCGGCGCAGCGGGGAGAGGGGTGGGGAGTGGTGGCGGCGCGGCGGCTGGGGTTGAGACCCGAGCCGCCAGCGGGGGCGGCACGCGGGCCTGTTTGTCTGGGGGCAGAGGTTAGGCACACCAGGGTTGTTTGGCTCAGGGCTCTCATTATCTCCAAGCATAGTAAAATTTCTCCATCAATAATAAGTTAATTGCATCAGTTTTTTATAATGAAAAATTCTTGACTACAATCTGCACCAATCGTGCGTACATATTACTAACCCATGATGGCCAAATGCCCGAACATATATGAGTTGAAGAGTGAAGACGCGCCTGCTGTAACTTGTAGTACAACATCTCGCATCAGTGCAGCCTGCAGAGCGATTAGTTAATCAGTTATTACTTTAAATATTTATTAAGCAAGAGAGGAGGGTGAGGGCGTTAACTTATTCTGAAGACAAGCAAAATGCTCTGAAAGCGTACCTTGGTAGTAACCTTGAGGTTAACTTATTCTGAATCACAAACTCATTGTCAAACATTTCACTTCTCCATTCCTCCCATTCTTTGCATCGCTGAGATAGCTCCTAGCTACAATGGGACACAGAAAGTCGACATGAAGTATCCATTTCCGGCAGCCTGCCTGAGATGCTAGGACAGGAGGAGATGTACAGGTGCTTGAGGGACACAAAACTTCGTAGATTTCCAGGAAGTAACAGGAGGTTTGGGTAGCCACAAAACGAGAGCTGTTGGAGGGAGGTGAGCAACTGGAGCGCCCTCTCCTGTTCTTCCGTTAGGCTCACCATCGAGCTCTTTTCATTTCCAATGAATTCTAGCCATTGTAGAGACGTGAGCTGTTTGCAGAGGGACATGGTAAGGATAGAGGCGTCCCCAATCTTAAGTTCTGTCAGTCGAGACAAGATCTCACAAACACCTTGCTGGTGTGACAAAAGCTCCATCCATGGAGGTAAGCTGGAGGCAACTAATTTGAAGGACGTCAGGTTTGTAATGAACTGGAAACCCTTGATTGAAGCAAGCGACTCACAATCTCTAATTTCTAAGTGTTTCAGTGCCGTGCAGTACCCCAGCTGTATAGATGTCAATTCTGGACTTTCCTTTATCACCAGTTTGGTCATGGCAGGGAGGCAGGACAGCAGACAGGCCTGGATATTGTTTGTGAGATTCAAGATCGCTAGTCTAGTTATCGACAGAGGAAGCATTCCAACCTGATTTCTTCCTTGTTCTGGCTCCTGTAGCTTTGGATCCTGATCCCATGCAGCAGACAGCTCAGGAGTCATCTTGATGTCCAAGCTTCGAAGAGAGGTGAGGAATTGCAAGCCCTCCAACGCACCTGGGTGTTGACAACTCGAAATTGCCAAGTATTCAAGACAGGTGAGGAATTGCAAGCCCTCCAACGCACCTAGGTGTTGACAACTCTCAATTGTCAAGCTTTTAAGAGAGGTTAGGAATTGCAAGCCTTCCAACGCACCTAGCTGTTCACAACTCCAAATCCACAGATCCTCCAAGGCTGTGCACGAATGGAGCTGTACACGCTTCAAACACATGCTATCTGCGAGTCTCAACATTTTGAGGTAGGCCAAGCCTTTTGGGAAGTAGGACGGCAAGTTTTCTGGGAGATGACTAAGAAAAAGACACTCAAGTGACACCGGGAGTAATCCAACATCCACATTACTGGTATCATAGTTCGTATCGCACGTCAACAGGGAGGACACCAGCTTGGGAGAACCAAAAATGTTTAGGTTCTTAAGAGATGGTGGAAGTAATGCAACATCCATGTCGCTGACCAACAACAAACCCAACCTTGGGCAATCTTCAATCTGTAGATGCTCAAGAGCCGCTAATCCTCCGAAGCCTCCCTTGCCACCATAAAACTCCATATCTACACATCTTGAAATAGTTAGCTGCTTTAGAGAACAAAGGATATTAGATGGCAGTTTCAATAGTGTTTGGTCTTCTGCAGACAATGCCACTGCTGAAACCAAACTGCTGCTTCCTTTTGTTTCTATAGGTTGACTGATCGATAACCATTTTATATGTGGACAGTCACATAAGAGTAGTCTCTCAAGGGACTGCACATGAGGAAGCATTTTAGTCAACCACCCCCCTGAAATGCCGGAAGAACAAATATAGAGATGTTTGAGAGAAGGGAGGGCAGGAATGTTTCCAGATGAACTGTTTTCTGAGGCGGACTCTAATATGATGGGTGGCTTTAGCAAGTTAGAGCAGTTGTGTATACACAAATACACTAAACTAGTGAGCTGACTGAAACCTTCACTTGAAATAGAGATCAATTTTTGACACTTCCCTATGGTCAAGAACGACATGTCCATAAGATTATGAAATGTGAAGATCTGGTCATCCAGCACACTTAGCTCATTGGATTCTATTCAGAGCTCTGTGCAGGAAAGTTTGATGGAAAGTTTTCCTTTGATGGAAAGTTCTCCTATATGACCAAAAAGTGGAACAGGAAACGGCACCACCAAGCTAGGGCAATCATGGATGATGATGCTACTAAGACTAGATAGGCACACCTTCTGCTCTTCTTGCGAATATGAAAATAGAGGACCTGACAGCTCGCTGCACCTTTCTAGGCCTGGCATTTTGATCAACACCAACTTCTCCATAGAAGGAACAGACAATTATTTGACAAGATGCAGATCCATTAACTTCAATTCCATGAGAGCATGCATTCCTCCCAGTGAAAGGATTTCCCAGTTCCTGCAATATCATTTATCATTTATCTAAGTAAGTGCGCCAATACATGCAAATGATTACTGATACCATTGAAGAAAAATTAAAGAGTACTAACATTATATGAGGACAATAACAGATGACCAGTTTGCTGAGAAACGGAAACCATGACTGCTGCTCGGCATGGAAAGAAGAGTAACTCTGGAAAAGAGTGAACTCGTTCAGTTGAGGGCAGCCCTTGATGATAATTATCCTTAGTTGGGAGGTCAATTCCATCCCATAAGTACCAAGACATTTTTCCAATCTTGGCATCTCAATCAAGACCAACTCCTCCAAAGAAGGAATGGAGATTTCTGTCAAGTTCCACATCCTAACCATTTTCAGCTTCCTAAGAAACTGAAGGGATTGGAGAGGAAGAATTCGTCATTCCTTGCACTTCTCTAAACAAAGTATCTGCAAAATCTTAATAGACACATTACCGACAAGCCAGGTTGGTGAGTTAGCGCCATTGTACCCAGTTATACGTAGACTTTTCAGGTTCTCATGAGGTTGAAGACCCTCAAGAACATCTTCTGCTCTCCTAGCAATACAAGGATCAAGGCTCATGCTGTTATCATTCCATGATAAGGAAAACTCATGTAAATACTCTTTGTCTATCAGCCTAGCTCCGCTAGCCTGTTCTTTTGGTCTTCACATTTTCAAGTTGACAAATTTCAAGAGTTACAAGTTTGTTCATGGATCGAAGTTGTCTTATCTCAAATTCACCAACAATTGAAACCTTGAATTTTAGTCTCTGAAGAGAAGTCAACTTACCAACACCAGCGATTTATGTGCGTACTTTCTCATTACCAACAATATTCCGTAAATTGATGAGATTGTTCATACTAGTAGGTACAGAAATATTGCTTCCAATGTCGGTGTTGAAGAATTGAAGGTGATAAAATTTTGTCAAAGCTTGAGGAAGAACAATATTCTTTTCACAATCTATAGTTGTCAAATAAGATGCAGTAGAGGAGACAACAATAAATTCAAGGTAGCGAAGATGACATGGGTTTAAGAAACTAATTGTAGAGTTGATGTCGTTACGGGTCACATAAATCCTCACGACCCGTAAACTTTTTGACTTCTCACATAAAGTATGCAGGAACCTTAACAAATGTATGCTACTTCTGCCAAAAACCACCAAGGTCCTCAATTTTTCCAAAAACCAAATATTCTCTAGTATGTTCTGAAACTTGTCAGAGGGGATACTGTAATGTTCATCTTTCTCATAAGCTGTAGTTATGATTGATAAATGGCGAACACTTGGTTGAATGTCCCTAGAGTTGGATTCATTTATAGTGGCACACTCATTTAGCTTAAAACCATCTGAGCCAATGCATGCATTAAGTCATGCATGGCATAGTAATTTAAGTAAACCTTTTGGAAAAAGCCAAAATCCACTAAGCTATCCAGATATTGCTTCCCTGCTTCCTCCAGTCTCTTGGTAGAGTCTTCGCACTGCACAAAATTTTTGTGATATCCAAGCACAGACCAATTTTTTTCCCATCAAATGCGCAATTCTCTGGAAGCAGAGAGCAGTATGAGAAACAACGCTGCAGGTGGACTGGTAGAAAATCATAACTGAGCTTCAAGATAGGTAAAATATCATCAGCGTCTTCTTGAAGAGATTTCCATTTGTTTTGAACTGTCCTCCAGTGCTCGTAGGTAACATTTCTGTTCAAAAGTGCACCGACACTTCTGGCAGCTAGTGGACAACCCTTTAGTGCCTTAACAATCTGCTGCCCAATGGACTGCAAATTAGGATGGCCCTCATGGTTCTCATTGCCGAATGCACATGCCTTGAAGAAATTCCAAAACTCCTTTTTCGCTCAAACCATTCACTTGGACTGGATCCATTGTTCCTAACATTTTTGCAACATAGGGTATCCGAGTTGTTGCTAAAATCATACATCCAGGTACATGATTGTATTTTAGCGGAGCTAAGAGGCTAGTCCATCCGTCCCTGTCCTTTTCCTCCCACAAATCATCTAATACAAGCAGAAATCTTTTGTTTTCAATATTCTTCAGAAGGATATCTTGCAGCTTGTTAAAGTTAGTGATATTTTCATACTGCCGTCTATCTAGACATGCTTGTTCCAAGATCTCACGTGTTAGCCGCACTTTGTCAAAGTTAGTGGATACACAGACCCACATCCGCACCTCAAAATGGTGTTTGATTCTTTGATTACCATATACAAATCTGGCAAGTGTAGTCTTCCCAACACCGCCGATGCCAACTATAGGCAGAACTTGTAGGTCTTTAGATTTCCCATTTATTAATAGCTCTATTATCATGTCCCTCTCTGTGTCCCTTCCATATACCTTGTCTTCAATTGGAACAGAAGTTGTCAGGCGTGCGTTCGTGGCCACATACTGATTCTGATTTCTCATTGCAATGGAGCTTGAAATCTCTAAATGAAGAACCTCCCGCACAGAACTGCCAAGTTTGTGTAGACAATTTACTATCCTGTTGATCCTCTCAGAAATATCAAGTTTAATCTCATAAGGCAGCATGGTGCAATGAATTGGCTCCTCTCTCTTTCTTTTTCTGACATGTGAGACCAAACTGACAACTCGGCTTGCGGTACTACATGCTCGTTGAAAAATAGATGGAGTGGAAGAAGACACAGGGCTCTTCTCAGGTTTTGTACAACCATCCCCTGCATAAGCAAGCTGGAAGTTGTTACTTTGGAACAGCTAATAATTGGCACAAATTAAAGCATGTGAAAGAAACCACTTTTTTTTTTCTTGAGCATGCATACGAACTGCACGTCATTTTATATTAAAAATTTAAAATAGAACAAACGATCTGATAACTGTTGAATTCATGGCATGGGTTAGTTTTTTTTTTTTTGACACAGTAGCATCCTTTGAATATCTAAAAGAAACCACAACTAACCAAGAGATAAACTCAGTAGCAGGATAAACAGAAGATTAAGTAGGTATGAGTTCATGACAATTTGTAAGAGGCAGAAGGCAAGAAACATGGAAGACTAGTGTAGGACATTGATGATCTGAGTGAGATACCTTGTTCAATCTGTTGTTGGAGGCGGTAGTAGTCGAGCTTGTCCATAACATCTTCGGCATCATAAAGCAGTTCTTTGAGATCATGAAGGGACCGGGCCAGTGGCTTGTTTTCAATCCTTCTCCCCTCGGCTGCAGCAAGCACCATCTGCACGTCCCTCATCACAGACTTGAGGTTCTCCACATCTTCATCAAGCCCAACACCGCGGGCCCAAGCTTCGATCGGTTCAGTGAAGAGGCTCACAAGGATGGTCTGCACCAGCCACTCTATGGAAGCATCCACCACCCCCATCATCCCAGTGCACCTAAGGAAGCAGGAAGAGGGCAGAGAGACCACAGAGATGGATTCAGAGGAATGAACTGGTATTGTTTGCTGAATAGCTTTGCAGGATACAAGACAGTGGATGGAAGACTAGGTGCAAAACTGCACTAATATAATGAATGAACTGGCATCTTTTCTTGTGTGGCTGTGTGGTAATCGACAATTGGACATAACGAGATGCCAACCTTATGTAAAAATACTAGCTCGTGATGTGAAGTACCCATTACTAGATGTCGTCTTCTGGAGTGTCTCACTGTCATAGAGCTGCTGGCTGTGTTTCCAATGCAGTTTCTTGGGTGCTGACTGAGCGAGCCTGGACAACACCGAGAACTGGTCTAAGCCTAAGGCTATCATTATCTCTCTTTCTTGTGCTGCTTCCTGAAGATGTACCCATCCATCCGGTCTTATTCGGTTTGGTGGGGATTTAGGATTTGAGGTGATTTGAAGGGGATTGAAGGAATCGAAGGAGATCAATTCCTATACACGTCCAAGTAAAATCATCCCCTGCAGTCCTCTTGGGGAGAGGATTAAGCAAACGAGCTGAGGCATTTCGATATAGCATCGATGGAGCAACAGGCAGGGCACTGGACTAATTCTTCGTTGCAGAGGTGAACAAGGAACATTATCTGAAGACTGAAGAACACGCATCAGTGTCTGCTGACGCCCCCAAACAACGCGCGCGTGCAACAAAATGAGGCACCGGACCGGCGCCGCGTGAAGCCGGTGGGAGCGATTGAGCATGAGATGGAGGGAGAGGGTTGAATTGATTACCTGACAATGGCGGGCCGTTTGTGCGGCAGCTGCGTGGAATCCGGCCGGGGAAGGGAGCGCCGCCTGGATGGTGAAGTCGAAGAGGCAGCACCACACCTCCGCTCTCCTCCTCCGTTGATTAACTCCCAGTCCTAGACAACGGCAGCGAGGTCGCCTCGAATGGATTGTTCCATTCACTCGGCCGCCGGCGCGGCGCCCTCCGGCGGGCGGCGCCATGGACGCTTTGGGTGTGTAATACTGTTAGGCCCATGTCCTCGTGATGAAACGTCCGCAAGCAGGTGGGAGTCTTGGGCCTGGGCCAATTCTTGGTAGGCAATGTTGTACGGTGCAGTCCACTTGGGCTGGAGCTCCGACCGGTTGGGTCCATGAGACAAAACAAGAGAAAGGTTTAGTTGTTAGATGGGCTTTTCCAAGTTTAGTTGTTAGATGGGTCTAGGCCCGTCTGGGTTTAAATTAATCCAAACTCAGCATATTAACGTTAAGCGGTTTGAATAAATTTGGAACGGTTGACTTCAAACTTCAAAGACAACCCAAAACACGCCACTTGACTTATATGTCTGGTATATAAAGAGGAGAATAATATACACGCAAATATTTCTTGGATCAAATTGCCACATATTTCACTAGTCAAGTCTCGATGGATGCCCCCATGAACAGAGTACAGCAAAGACAGAAATGAGCCAATAATTCCATCCCAGACTAATAAATAAATAAATAAATAAATAATAAATAAATAAATATAGGATAAAGCAATGCAACTTATTAAAGGTTGTCAACAAACAACAATAACATCCACGGATTGAAACATGCATGTAGAAGGATTACTGACACCGGCACGCAGCAGAAACAACATAAGATTCAGGATGAATTAGGTAGCAGCTG
Organism: Hyparrhenia diplandra; assembly: GCA_015847255.1. Lineage (NCBI taxonomy): Eukaryota > Viridiplantae > Streptophyta > Magnoliopsida > Poales > Poaceae > Hyparrhenia > Hyparrhenia diplandra. The sequence continues at coordinate 67,043 of JADLZK010009915.1, forward strand.
ATGGATCAAATCCAATTCATTTACATTACCCAGTGTGCGAAAGATCAGCACATCAGTGAGAAGGGAAATGGCAGCTTCTTCTTCTTCTTGAAGGTTGTGTACAAACAAACATCGTCTGCCCTTAGTGAACAGGAATAATCATACCTGCCTGCTGGCCTAAATATGCTCATGGGACTATTAAATAATGGCACACCAGACTTACATAAGTAGCAGCAGATGGGGCTGCAATCAAAATTCATGCTACTGACAATGGAAAATAGCAACAATAAATAAAACAACGATCAAAGCCAGTAAGACAATCTAGCAGCTGCAACACAATCCAGGCGACGGACAAGAATGACACAAAGTCCATACACGCCCCTGATCAAATATGCATAACTTGAACCACAGAGCCTCTGCATTCTGCACTAACCGTGCCGTGCGTACATGCAACAAGGCCTAATGTCTGTATGGAACCTGCGCAAATGTATAAGCTCATGAGAAAAGACCGTACAGCCAGAGGCACCATGCATAAACATCTCGCGTGAGTGCAGTCTGCAGAGCAATTAAATAATTAATTAATGACTACTATAAGCAAGAGGAGAGTGACAAGGTGTGAATGTATTTTGAAGACAAAGTGTACCTTGGAAGTAACCGCTGAGATCAATACTCGACAGTCTCACCATAGACCATCTCACCATAGACCATCTCTTCTCTCTGTTCCTTCCATTCTTTGTATTGCTGAGATAGCTTCCAGCTGCAATCGGACACAAAAACTTCACATGAAGGTGCCATTTCCGGCAGTCTGCCTGAGATGCTCGGACAGATCCAGATATGCAGCTTCTTGAGGGAGACGAGGCTTCGAAGATCTGCAGGAAGTAACAGGAGGTTCGGGTAGTCAATAAACCGGAGCTCTTGGAGAGAGGTGAGCAGCAGGAGCGCTCTCTCCTGTTCCTCCGTTAGGCCCACCATCGGGCTGGTCCCATTTCCTCTTAATTCTAGGTGTTGTAGAGACGTGAGCTGTTTGCAGAGGGGCATGGTAAGAATAGAAGAGTCCCCAATCTCAAGTTTTGTCAGTCGACACAAGACCTCACAGGCCCCTTGCTGCTGCAGCAAAAGCTCCATCCATGGAGGTAAGCTGGAGGAGACAGCTACCGTGAAGACCGTCAGATTTGTAATGAACTGGAATCCCTCGATCGAAACAAGCGACTCACAACCTCTAATTTCTAACTCTGTCAGTGCCGTGCAGTGCCCCAGATGTAGAGAAGCAAGCAACTTACAACCTCCAATTTCTAACTCTGTCAGTGCCGTGCAGTGTCCCAGATGTAGAGAAGCAAGCGACTTACAATCTCCAACTTTTAACTCTGTCAGTGCCGTGCAGTGTCCCAGATGCAGAGAAGCAAGCGACTCACAACCACTAATTTCTAACTTTGTCAGCCCTGGGCGGTGTCCCAGTTGTAGAGATGTCAATTCTGGACTGAACCATACAGCCAGTTCAGGTATGGCAGGGAGGCAGGACAGCAGACGGGACTGGACATTGCTTGTGAGATTCGAGATCACAAGTCTGGTGATTGACGGAGGAAGAAGTCCAATCTGATTTGGATCCCGATCCCATGCAGCAGACAGCTCAGGATCCATCCTGATTCGCAAGGTTCCAAGAGAGGTGAGGAATTGCAAGCCATCCAACGCAGCTAGCTGTTCACAATACCGAATTTCCAAACTTCGAAGGGAGGTGAGAAACTTCAAGCCCTCCAATGCACCCAACTGTTCACACCTCGAAATTTCTAGCTCCACCAGGGCCTTGCAAGAATTCAGCTGTATGCTCTTCAAATATGGGCTATGCATGAGGGTCAACTTTCTGAGGTTGGCCAGGCCTTTAGGGAAGTAAGACAGCAAGTTTTCTGGGAGATGACTAAGATAAAGAACTTCAAGTGACGATGGGAGGAATGCAACATCCATGTCACTAACCAACAATGAACCCAGCTTTGGGCAATCATAAATACCTAGTTCCTCAACCGTGGTGAATCCTCCAAAGCCTCCCTTGCCAGAATAAAACTCCAGATCTGCACATCCAGAAATAGTTAGCTGCTTTAGAGAACAGAGGATGTTAGATGGCACTTTCAATAGTGTTTGGTCTTCTGTAGACAATGTCGTTGCTGAAGCCAAACTGGTGCTTCCTTCCGTTTCTGTAGGTTGACAGATCCATAACCATTTTATTTGTGGACACTCACGTAAGCTCAATTTCTCAAGGGACCGCAGATGACAAAGCATTTTAGTCAACCAACCCCCTGCTATGCCGGAAGATGAAATTTCAAGATGTTTGAGAGATGGGAGAGCGGGGATGTTTGCACATGAACTGTTTTCTGAGGCAGCTTCTACCGTGAACGGTAACTTGAGCACGTTAGGGCAGTAGCCTATGCTCAAATACTTTAAATTGGTGAACTGGCTGAAAACATCACTTGAAATAGAGATCAATTTTGGACAACTCCATATGTTCAACCTTTCCATGCTCCTAAGAGTTACACTCGCCTCTTCTTTGGTCTTCACATTTTCAAGTTGACAAATCTCAAGGGTTACAAGATTGTTCATATGTTGAAGTTGCTTTATCCCAAAATTCCTAGCATTTTGAACATTGAATGCTAGTCCCTGAAGAGAGGTCAACTTGCCAACACCAGCAATTGCTAAGAGCACTGCTTTCTCATTAGCAGCATCAAGCTTCCGCAGATTAACGAGGTTATTCATATCAGTAGGTACAGAAATATTGCATCTAGTGCGGGCATCCAAGAATTGAAGGTGATAAAGTTTTGTCAGAGCTTGAGGAAGAGCAATATTATTCTCAGCATCCATGTCTAACCAAATATCTGTGGTAGAGTCGACACCAATAAATTCAAGATAGCGAAGATGGTGAGGGCTTAAATAATTAACCATACAGCTGATGTCGTCATGTGTCACATACATTCTTACAACTCGTAAACTTTTTGACTTCTTGCATAGAGTAAGTAAGAACTTTACTAAATGTATACTGCTTCGGCCAAAAACCATCAAGGTCCTCAATTTTACCAAAGAACCAATATTCTCAACTATTTCCTCAAACTTCCTGCTCGGGAAATGTTCAACATGATCATAAGCAGTAGTTATGATTGACACATGACGAACACTTCGTTGAATGGCCTCAGTTTTGGAGCCAGTTATAGTGGCACACTCATTTACCGAAACCATCTGAGCCAGTTCATGCATTAGGTCATGCATGACATGGTGCGAGTCGTCAACCTTTTGGAAGAAACCCAAATCTACTAAATCATCCATGTATTGCTTCCCTATTTCCTCCAATCTCTTGGTATGGTCTTCACACTGCACAATTTTTTGTGATATCCAAACACGGACCAAATTTTTCCCATCAAATTTGTAATCCTCAGGAAACATAGAGCAGTATGAGAAACAGCGCTGCAGGTGGATTGGTAGAAAATCATAACTGAGCTTCAAGATAGGTAAAATATCATTCGTGTCTTGAAGTGATTTCCATTTGTTTTGAACAGTCCTCCAATGTTCATGACTAACATTTCTGTTCAAAATTGCACCAACACTTCGAGCAGCTAGTGGAGAACCCTTTAGTGCTTTAATAATCTGTCGCCCAATGGACTGCAAACTAGGATGTCCCTCATCGTTCTCATCACCAAATGCACATGCCTTGAAGAACTTCCAAAACTCCTTTTGTCCAGACCATTCACTTGGACATGATCCATTGTTCCTATCATTTTTGCAACTGATGGTCTTCGAGTTGTTGCTAAAATCATGCAACCAGGTACATGATTGTGCTTTAGTGGAGCTAACAAGCTCAACCATCCTCTCCTATCCTTGTCCTCCCATATATCATCAAATACAAGCAGGAATCTTTTCTTTTCAATATTCTTGAGAAGGATATCCTGCAACATGTTAAAGTTGGTGGTCTTTTTGATCTGTTGTCTATCTGTGCATACATTCTCCAAGATCTCACCTGTTAGTCTCATTTTGTCAAAGTTAGTGGAAACACAAACCCACATTCTCACATCAAAATGTTTTTTGATTTTTCTATCATTGTAAACAAATCTAGCAAGTGTCGTCTTCCCAACACCACCGATGCCAACTATAAGCAGAACTTGTAGGTCACTAGACTTCCCATTTATTAACAACTCTACTGTCATGTCCCTCTCTGCGTCCCTTCCATATACCTTCTCTTCAATTTGAACAGAAGTTGTTGGAGGAGCGTTTCTGACCTCATACTGATTCTGGTTTCTCATTGCAATGGAGCTTGAGATCTCTAGATGAAGAACCTCCCGCACAGAAGTGCCAAGTTTGTGTAAACCATTTACTATCCCCTTGATCCTCTCAGAAATATCATGCTTAATCTCGTAAGGCAGCATGGTGCAATAAATTGGATCCTCCTCTCTCTTTCTTTTTCTGCCATGTGAGACCAAACTGACAACTCGGCTTGCAGTACTACATGCTTGTTGAAAAAAAAATAGATAGAGTGGAAGAAGAAGCTGGGCTCTTCTCAGGATTCGTACAACCATCCCCTGCATAAGCAAATTGGCAGTCGTTATGTGAACAAGCAAAAGAAAGGCACTTAAGGAAAAAAAACAGCCATTACTTTGAAACAGCTAATAACTGGCACGAGTTAAAGCATGTGAAAAGAAACCACAACATTTTTCTTGAGCACCCATAAGAACTGCACTGGACGTCATTATATTAAAATAGAAGAAACGATTTGATGACTGCCGAATCCACGGCATGGGTAGTCGAGCTCGTCCATCACATCTTCGGCATCATAAAGCAGCTCTTTGAGATCATCCAGGGAACACGCTAGTGGCTCATTCTCAATCCTCCTCCCCTTGGCGGCAGCAAGCACCATCTCCACATCCCTCATCTCACACTTGAGGTTCTCCACATCTTCAGCAAGCCCGACACCACGAGCCCATGCTTTCATATTGTCAGTGAAGTAGCTCCCAAGGATGCTTTGCACCAGCCATCCGATGGCAGCGTCCACCACAGCTCCCACCACCCCCATCTTCTTCTCCCAGTGCACCTGAAGCAAGCAAGCAGCAGGCCAATGGACGGAGAAACGACAGAGATGGATTCAGAGGAATGAGCTGGTGTGGTTTGCTGAATGGCTGTGAGGTGTACAAGACAATGGATTGGAGGGTAAAGACTGGGGAGTGTGGAGTCAAGTCTTCGGGCTACAGTGAGATTCCCTTGCATCAACCCAGCGACAAAATTTGGCAGTGGAGTAATTGCAGAGAAGCTGCGAGGTAAAGAGGGAGCAATACCTGAAGAACGGGTACCGGTGGGGCACTGCCACCGAGTTGGTAAATTCAGAACCGGGTGTGGTGGCTCCCATTATCCAGCGACCGAGAGACCTTTAAGATTCGTGTATGAAAGTGGTCCCGTCCGTGGACCCGACTGTTGTCCTCGCTATCCGTCTCGCGATATATTGCCAACGATATACAGTTTCATATCGCAAACTCATCTCGTCTGTTCTGCGTATCCCTCCTCCTACTACCTTTCTCACTGCTCCCCCTCTCCTCGTTTTTCAGTCCTCTCCTCTCTCTCCAAAACTCCGAACTCGCTAGCTGGTTCCTCCATAGCTCCAAGCTCGGTAAGTCCATGGTTACTTCACTTGCTTTCTTAAATGCCTATCTTAATTTGTGATGTCTTCCAATATTTAATCGTATATCTCGTTCCTCTCTCTAGTTCATCCAGACCTAACCCTAGTTTTCTCTCAAGGCTATCTCTTTCTTCGATTGCATCTGCTCCGGCAGATGTTTCTCTCTCTTTATTTCTCTCAATGTCTTTCTTCGATTGCATGCTGCGGTCCATTTTCTCACTCTGCCTCTCTCAACCTCCATCAGTCTCCCTACATTTTCTCCTACTTATGCATGGTATTCTGAATCTGGTACCCAGTTTTGATGCAAATTTCCCAGATCTACATTATTAGCAAATTTTCTTTTACTCCGCAATTTACCATCATATTTGTCTGTCATTTTCTGTCTATAAAGCTATTGTTTGTACACTCATTATTCAATAGCTTTTTGATTCTGCTATTGATGTATTGGGAAAAAAATTGGGAAAATAATTGGGTTGAATCACTCTGGTATTGATGTATTAGAGAACCCAATAGAGTCTCCTGCTGACAAGTTAGCTTAAGGACAAGCTCTTTTTTCTCCACACACAAACTGATATTGTCCAAGCAGCTCAATCATTGCAAAATTGCTATTAAAAGCACCAATGACATTGCAAAATTGTTGTTTAATTTGAAGCACTATCAACATGGCGTCTTGAAATGTTTTTTTTTTTTTTTTTGAAATATTATATCTAGATGCATAGCAAAATGGATGTACCAAAAAATCAAAGCGACTTATAATTTGGAAAGGAAGGAGTATTATGTTGTGTGATATTTGTAGGCACTACCTTGCCATACGAATTGATCATATAGAAACTGTGAATAGCCTTATAAAACCAAGGATTATTGCCATATAGGCGGGTACTCTTTGGCTTCTTTTTATTAGTAGGTGTTACATCATGTTTCACCTCGTTCCTCATTAGGCGCTTCTTAAGTTTTTGATAACCACATATATTTATTTCAAAGTACGTAATTGAGAAATAAAATTTCGATATGTTTGTTTTCCATGTAAAAATTTGTCCTGAGTCAACGCTAATGTATTTACAAGCGCTTGGACGTATTTCTCTCAAGCGCAATATCTCTTAGTTTCTGTGTTTTTGAAGCTTCACTGTTTTATTAGCACTGGGAATACATTTAGGTAATTCCTCTTATATTTTGTGTTTTATTATTTGTTTCAGATCTTCCTGTCATCATTAAGCATTTGTTTTCACTATTCTTGTATCTTCTGCATTCAGAGGAGTTCTAAGCACTGGTAAGGTACGACCTCCCTGCTGGAACGACATTGCATTTTTCAGTAGTACTTGAACCATGTTGGGGCTATTCACAGTACTGTTTATGGTCCGATAGGTATTACTTATCTTCTGTACTTCTATAATTTCATTTGTAGTAGTGTCTTTAGTACTTCACTTTTAATAGCACTGTATTTGAGTTTTTTCCCAGCTGATGATACTACAACTAATTTATAGAAGTTCCTTGACCTGATATGCATATTTAGCTAGCATTTACAGGTACACTTCTGATTGTCCCCCTGCTTATAATGTGCTTACCAGTTACGATACTTAGTCGGCAGTACTCAATATTTATTCACTGATGTGCAGTACTCAATATTTATTCACTGATGTTTATCTCTATCCTGTGCTGATTTCATCATATCACCAAAACATTCGTATGAATAAAATTTTGTAATCAGTGACAAATCCATACTGGTGAGTCCATTAGTGTTGAATACTTGTTTTAGTTTCTATATCTGGGTACTTGCCTTTGCACAGTTGGTTGTGTCATGGCTGTCCTCACTTTGCATGAAATGCTTCCTTTTGCATTTATTAATTAATTCAAGTCAATGCTCAGTGCGTGTGTGCACCTGATATTTTTGCATTACTTCTAATCTGGATCAATGATTCAGAAGTTGTATGCATGTCCTTACTACCTTATTCAGTATATGACGCTCCTTGTTGAAGTTAAGTTATTAATATGTATGTTGACCGAGAAGCATGTGCCTAATGGAGCTTTATGATATCACCTTTTCTTCTTTGAGTGATGCATAGCAGCTGGATCAGTTCAGTGTCTGGTGTTACCTTTTATTAACTGCTGGGGATTCTTTTTTTACTTTCAGATAAGAAATATATATACATTAAAGCTATTTGGGATTTTTTTCCATGCCTCTTTCGTGGATTTTGCTCGCCTTCAATGACAATTCTTATTTAACACAGATATATTATTCATGATTCTGCATTCCTTTAGTTTTCGAGTTCTGAGTGTAATTCACTGCTAAAATTTTTACCCTTTCTGAAATGTTAGTTGGACAGTTGGACAGACTTCTATACTCCATATTTTCACTCCTTGATCTGAAATTCTCCTTAAGTTTCTTGCAAGATCAATCTTCTAATTAAGCTCATCATGTCATTGTGGAATTTCTTATTGCAGCGAGATGGGGGAATGTCAGAGCCAGGACTATGGTCTGTACAAAGATTAGTGTTGTAATATATGAGGTAAAGTCTTATTCTCATGGTTATGAAATCTACAGTCACATGTTTAACTGTAGGACAATTTCAGTCCACACCATGTTATTTGCCTTTGCTACTGCTAATATGTTGCACAAATCCCATATGCCCAGTAACACCTTTTTTATGCTATTTTTTAATGCAACTGGTAGGAGCTATACCTTTTAGATTCTAATATATGTTAACTAATTCTATCTGGACACACAACTGTTATTCTTCAACTGGTAAGTACGAGCTTCTCATATTCAGCTTGTAGTTACCAGCTTTATATTACAATAATAACTATATTGTCCATCACAGGGACCATACATATCCCATCAAAAGGTTGCATGAAAACACCATCTTCACTGATGCCCACTAGTTTTTGTATTAATGACATTGAACTTCATATAGCTATGGTAACATGTAAATCCACGGAACAAACATATAGAAAAATCTGCAAATGTCTTTTCTTTTTGTGTCGGACCTACAAATGACTTTTAGTTGCCTTCTCTATTAGTACAGCAGAAGTGATTTTTCCAAGGCCACCCTCTTTTTATTAGTATCATTTCATACTATAAAAATATTGTAATCATCTAATTTGTTCAACAGGAGTTACAAGCTGCTATTATGTGGTCTTCCCACGCTGGATTTAAAAATTTCCAGCCTAAGCCCGACCAACGTATTACCACAACAGCTCTCATTTGAAGAAATTGCAAAATCAGTATTGTCTCTTCAGTAATCAGTATTGTTTTTATTAAATAAATTTCCATCACTTCTTATCATTTTTTTTAAAATAATTTTTCTTATCTTTCAGGTCCCATTTGAAGAAATTGCAAAATCAGTTTACAGTGAATACTATCATGACATAGCATCCGCCATCAAGCATCTTGAAATGCTTTTTTTTTTGAAAATTTTAAAATGTACTACCTTGGCTTTTGATTGGAAAGCCGTACTTGAAATAACTTGGCATCAGGCACACCGAACTTGGCTTTTGAATGTAGCCGTACTTGGCTCACCCAGATAGTAATTTTATTTTGATTATATCCTCCACTTGTATTGCAGTTTCTGGCACCTTTTTTTTACATTGCAGTTTCTACTACCCTTTTTTAATGTAGCCGTATTTTTGATTATATCGTCCACTTGTATGACCAGTTTGTTACAGCTATTATTATCGGACACCCAGAAGTTTCTCCCGTTTTCCAGTACATTTCGTCAACTTAATATTTTTTTCAAACAACTAATGGTTCCCATCTCATAATCACACAATAGTATTAAAAATGTATTTTGACAGTACACAGATTCAGCCTGTGACTCTTGCCCTGCCCTCACTTGCATCGACCCCCAACAAATCCCTCATAAACTCTGCCATTCCCCACGACGGCTCAGTATAAACATTTGAATCACTTTCATTTAAATCACTTTTCAACTATTTAAAGACGTGAAGACGTGTTATGGGTTTTAAATCACTTTCATATAAACATTTGAATCACTTTCATTTAAATCACTTTTCAACTATTTAAAGACGTGAAGACGTGTTATGGGTTTTAAATCACTTTCATTTAAATCATTTATTTCGGCCAATTATCGCTGGCATTTAAATACACACTGGTAAACCACTTACACCATAGCGTTGTCGATTCCATATAGAGGAATATTCCTTGTCGATTCCATCTAGAGAAAATTAAATTTCCTTTAGAAGCATTAAAATTGTCGCATAAAAGTTAATTTGGGTTTATATTCTAACTTCTTGCTAAAGATTTTATAAACTCGCAAAAGTATTGAAAAAAAAAAAAAGTGTCCAAATATTCGTGTGTAGCTGCAACAGGCACACATTAGAATTGTCGCAAACACAACAACTTAGTTCAAATACGTGTCGCAGACACACAATATCTTAGTTCAAATACAGCAGCACAAGGGTTAAGCCCTTTTACACAATAACTTAGTTCAAATACATGTCTTTACCTGCTTAATGTTCTACAAACCATAGTGGGCACAAGGGTTAAGCCCTTCTATATAAGGTCCTCATTACACGGATCGACAGTACTTCCATACTGCATCAAAATGGCCAGGTGCAAGTCATCTTTTTGGTTCTCTACCGGAAGAAACCATCTCCTTCATCGTTGACCACGAGACACTCCACATCGCTGTGCCCATTTAGTCCACACTTTGCACACTTTATACCATCAGCCCCTTCAACACACTTGGTTCTGTTGTGTCCTCTCTTTCTGCAAGTTGTACAGAAATTAGACTGGTAAGGCAGCCCTCGATGCCCCCCCATGCATTGGGAGTCATCTACTAGTGTTGTCTGCACTTTTTTACCACCACGCCTCCTCTTCCCTGTCCCTGGCTGCACACCGATAGATGCTGATGTTGTATTCCTCTTCTTTGCACTACTCCTAAACCCCTGTTCAGCTGATGACATTCTCCTTTTAGTCTCTGGCCTCCCTCTCCCCCTGACAATTAGTGGTGCCCTTAGATTACGTATTTCAGTATCACTCATGCATGCACTGCTCCCTGATGCGCCGTATCGATTAGCCTTTACAGCTTCTACATCGGTCGCTACGTCATTGTCCTCTGGTCCCCCTTCTTCTGCTTCTTCAGTCTTTTTCCTTTCTTCTATGTACTCATCGACTTCGTTTATAGCTGCATTTAGGTGTTTCATCACAATATCATAAGTCTCCCGGTACGCGTTACCCTTCGTGCACGCCTCCAACGCCTTGATGTTCAGCCTCCTATACCAGATGCTCATTGATCCTCCGATTGTTCCTGTGTCCCCTTTGTTTGATGCACTGAACCTCATATTTTCAGGCACAACATCCTTTGCATTGCGTGTCCATCGCGTCAATATGTGGTAGTCAGGGATCTTCTTCTCCTCACGGTGTATCATAAGCTGCATACAACACCTAGTTAGATGCAGCACCACATATGCAGCACACAAAACTAGTCATGTATTTTCACGGTGCTTACCCTGAGTGTGTGACAGCACAGGATACCTATGTGCTCGAAGAACCCACACTCGCAAGAGAATCTGGCACCATTTTCATACACATTCACCCTGTAAGCCCACTTGCGCCATTCTGGAGATCTTTGCTCTCTGTTTCTCTCAATTATATAGAAACCCACTCCACGCGCTTTAACTTTAAAGTTGGCTGCCATGTCAACTTGCTTCCTCAAGAGCTTCAGAGACTGTCTGGTGTATATTTTGATAGCGTGTCTTTCAACTGGCCACAGCCTGCTGTATTTGACAAATAGCTGCACAATATAACAGGAATTGCATACATACATCAGCTTGTATTTTAGTTACCATATATCATTTTTTTTGCCTTTTCATATAGTATGTAACAGTTATTTGTTACCTGTTTTGTCTTGTTTTCTTCTCTGCCTTCCTCCATATATCTGTCTTCTAGAAGGTTGTTGAACTGGGATACAAAATTGTTCATAGAAGAGTTCCTTGGCACAAACCTTTTTAACATACAGTTTGCACTCTCACTACGCTGGGTGCTTGTCATCCCGGCACAGAAATTCCCTTTTGCCCATGGTTTTCCCCACTTTGACCTACACTGGTATGTTCTTATCATGAATGGGTTTTCTGTGAGCTTGTACCGTTTACACAAGTCATTCCAAGCATTCTCAAATTCATCTTTTGACATCATCTCATTAATTATTGAATAGAACTCTTGCCTGAATTCTTGATCCTTAGTGTACGTTGGCCCAAGACATTCCCTAATCTTCTTCAACACATGCCACTTACACCATAGATGGAATGTATCTGGCCACACCTTCCCCAAAGCAATAGTCATTGCCTTGCATTGATCTGTTAAGAATAACTATAATTAGATAGCTGAAGAATCATAAGCACCCAGACGATGTAAAAGAATATTATGTATTTTGCTCACCAGTCAGCACTGTTTTAGGTGGCTGTCCCCCCATCAACTTAATGAATTCTTTGAAGACCCACTCAAAACTCTCAGTCGTCTCGCTTCGCATGAGTACACCACCAAAGACTATTGTTTGGAAATGGTTGTTCACTCCTACAAAGATCCCAAACGGCATCTTGTAGATGTTTGTACAGTAAGTAGTGTCAAAAGTAATTGCATCACCAAAACAAGCATATTGTTCACGGCTCCTCCCGCTGCACCACATCAGTGTATTGATCCTACTATCTTTGACCGTTTCTACACTCCACTGGAACTCTGGGTCTCTCGCTCGCATTTCTCTGAACAACTCTAATGTTTTTGCGACATCATTATCCATCTGTTCCCTTGCAAGCTGACTGCATATGCTACGCACTGTCCTTTTAGTGCAAGGTGCATCTTTTAAACCACCAAACATGGATCCTATTATGCACCTAACTGCAGTTTGGTTGACATTACTTGCACGCAATTTTTTTATCATTTCAAGCGTTGTTGGTTCTAGTAAACGCTTGTGTGAATACCAATCTCTTTTCTCTGAACAGCCTTCAGCCAATGGGTGATTATGCCCCTTGACAAACTCACTCACATACCAACCTCCATCCGCAGTACGGAGCATTTTCATCCTTGCTTTGCATTTTATCTTTTTGGTCGAACCATTAATCCTCGTGTCGATACCCTGCGGATATTTACATGTCGGTTAGTGTATATTTTCATTTATCTTACAACAACACAGGCTCTGCACATATTTTAGAAGCAAACTCACCTCTCTTTCACAGCATAGTGTTTGCATAGATCTGTATTTCGGGTCGGACTGCCTCTTCACACACTTGCTGTATATTATTCCAAAACCAGCCTCCCCCACGAATACATATTGTAGAACTCAAACCCTTCTTCTGCAGAATCAAACACCATGCCTAGCACTGGTTCAAATACATCTACAGTTCTTCGATTGCGTGCCAACCTCATAGCAATTTCCACAGCACCCATATCTCTTGACGTTCTGCAGTCTGGCCATTCAACTTTTCTTGTCCTGCATGATTGTGTCGAAATCATAAGAAATGGATCAATTGATAATTCATGATTAAATAGCATTATAGTGGAAACCACAGTTTAAAATAGCATTGTTACCTTTTCTTGTACCCCAATTTCACGGAATCTAGGTACTGCTGAGATATTTCTTGTGCCAGCTCATGGTCTGCACAGCCACAGTCACCCAGCAAGGATGTTGGTAGCTCATCATCACCATCTTCACTCGCTTGCACCTTCTTCTCTGCTCCTCCACAGATTTCATCACCTTTGCCACTGTCACCCAGCAAGGATGTTTCTTCTGTGGTGTCTTCTGGAATGATCTCAACGTCGTCATCATCAGAACACAACGTGTCATCTACACCATGGTTGTCATCAAGGTCTGCATCGAATACACGATTCTCGAACCTTTTTATTGGTATGTCATCATTAACCATGGACATGTATCCTTCATTATCTGTCTCCTGAACATCTGTTTCCTGATCATAATCTATTTTGTCATCATCATCTCCATCCAACTGAACAGCACCCTCTTCATCGCTGCCAGCTTCTGTCTCCTGAACACCACCCTCTTCATCGCTCTCAGTTTCATGTTCATCACCGTCACCTTCATATGCAGCTTCTGTTTCATCTCCAGCTTCATAACCCGCAGCACCTTATTGAACATTCTGAACTGAACCATCTACAGCTTCAAATTGCTGAGGAACATTGATCTCCTCACCTTGAAAGGAACTGAACCATTCAGGGGGGTACAATGCGCCAGCACTTGCATTGACAAGCTGGAGCAATGTGCTGTAGACACCTTCACCTAGACACAAAAAATCATTACAGTAAGCTTAGCACTTGCACTTGTCCAGGCCAGTCCATTGCACAAAATGTAAGAATCAATACCTGAATTTACACCAGGTCCAGGTCAGTCCATTTCACAAAATGTAAGAATCAATACCTGAATTTAAAGAATTCATGTCACCATTACAACACAAATACTCTACTTACATTGCAAGACAAATGCTCATGGAATTATGATAGACAAATATCCATTTTCAATGAATTCTAATTTGCGAAGAAATAATATTGGAAATATAGGAAAGAATGGGAATTGTAGTATATCCTGAACTGAATAATGTTGGAATCATAGGAAAGAATGGGAATTGTAGTGCCTTTATCATAAATTTTAGTGTATCCTCTGTGTGCAAAAAAAGATAGTGTATATACTACAGCACTGAATATATATACTAGTAAAACAAAGCAAGGACCTAAAACTTTATGTTTTCAGAAAAAAGGCTAAACTAAAATAGCACACACTTCTGGAAAAATACTCTAGTTACTTTCAGGTAGAAACATTATAATTTTCCTTTTGGTACAATATAGTTTCATTGATTTTTGCGGCCCTGAATTTTTGTCTGCTGGTAAATCGGTAGCCTGTGAGTATAGGTTTCTCATTGTTTCAACATTTATATTCTAAAAGTAGATATGTGAAGGTTGGTAGCATGTCAGGACAGGTTATTCGGTAATTGTAAAACTAGAAGAAGAATAGGTCAAGAATCGTGCACAACAACCAGGAAAACGTATTGCAACACTAACGACGTTAATAGAACAACGTTCAATGTATTAATTAATTTCGGAGATTCACCACAGAAATTGTCAGACAAATATGATGGTAAATTGCGGAGTAAAAGGAAATTTACTAATAATGTAGATCTGGCAATGTTGCATCTAAACTGGGCACCAGATTCAGGATACCCTGCATAAGTAGGAGGAAATGTAGGGAGACTGATGGAGGTTGAGAGAGCCAGAATGTGAAAATGGACCAGAGCATGCGATGCAATCAAAGAAAGACATTGAGAGAAATTAAGAGAGAGAAACATCTGCCGGAGCAGATGGAATCGAAGAAAGAGAACCTTGAGAGAAAACTAGGGTTAGGTCTGGATGAACTAGAGAGAGGAACGAGATATACGAATGACTATCGGAAGACATCACAAATTTAGATAGGCATTTACGAAAGCAAGTGAAGTAGCATGGACTTAAGCAGAACCAGCTAGCGAGTTCAGAGTTTTGGAGAAAAATGAGAAGACTGAAAAACGAGGAGAGAGGGGGAGCAGTGAGAAAGGTAGTAGGAGGAGGGATACGCAGAACAGACGAGATTCAGGAAAATGCAGATTCAGGCACAGGAAAAAATAGTTCATGCTGAATGCTTAATATACTCAAGCACATTCATGTATGAACAACCTAACAAGAGTCCTATGCTGAAAAACCACTTCAAGGTGACTGTTTGGAGAAAGCAAACACAGACAGGTACTATGTTGAAATGTCCAGTGAGAGTAAAAATGGAAGATGGATCAGGTCTCCAAACTTTCTATACCGGATCTAAAACACCCCAAATGAAAGAAGAGAGAAGGGCTGTTCAGGTACTCATGGGTTAGAAACGAAAAAATTAGGCAGAGCAGTGGGCATACCTGGTAAAACCTCCAAGAATTGAGCAAACACGATCCGGATGGAAGGGGGGAGAACAAACAAAGCACTTGGAGAGAATAGAATGAGCCAAGTGAGGAGTGAGGGGAGTTGAGCAACTGTGAGCCCTTCGTCTAAGAGGTGAGCTGCAATACACAGCTATACCAGACTAGCAGGAGTAGGCAAAGGGTACTAGAGATTTCAAAATATTACAGGGGCGGGAGAAGAGGGATGGGGGTAGTAAAAAAAGAGAAAGGTACATGGTAACAGCTAGAAAAGGCAGAGCTATACCTGTGTACCTGACGTATGGTACAGTATGTGTCACGCCTGTAGGAGGGCGCGCGGAGGGGGAGGGTGTCGACATGGTGGAAAAAATATATCTGATTTGATTGAAGGGTCTATGGAATCCAAAGCGTTTTTGCATGAGATGGTTTATGACTGTTTATTGTGTGCAATGGAGGGTAATGCCAGAAAGGATGATTTAGCGAGAATTAGCTCCCAAGAACAATATAAAATATATGGTATTACAGTCTGGTTAGATAGATAATTAAATGTGGCACGAAAATTACTGTCTGCAATAGTCCTACAAACTAGAACTGGAAATATAGACCACCTGTCTCATAAATTTCGTAGCACAGCTGGAGCTGCTCAATTGTAGATATTATGTAAGAGTGCTCTATATTCCCAACGTGGTTTGCAATTTCTTCGAATGAAACCTGCAAAAAAAATAAAATACTATCTTAGCGACTATATAAGGAACGACTATATAAGAGTTAATTTCTGTCCACAGGTGCTAAATGATATGCAATAGCAAAAAAAGGGTGCTTGCACCATGCTTAGAAACTACAAAATCCAAGACAGCTTGGGTAATGCTACTGTCAGGGTCAGGGTGCCCTGGATCATCACTCATGCATTCATCGGACTCTGAGTAGTCTCCCTCAGACCCAATGTCATCAACAGCAAGATTAAGCGTGTTTGACATCTCTACAATCTCATGTGTTAAAATAACACCAAAACGGCTAACAAAATTCTGCAGTGAGAAAAACCAGGGGAATAAATTAATAATTGTTGTTGCTCTGCTACTAACAAAATAAGGTTTGCTAGATATTAAAAAGGGTAGTATAAAACATCGAAAACATATTGAGCAGCCATTTGCTTACCAAATTGACACCGTCAACTGCAGCTAAGCTATCTAGGTTGCATGGCCTGGTTTTGGCTAGCATCCTCAAAACTTGATCACTACAAATAGCATATCTATACATAGTTCAATCCTCCAATAGAATGGCAGTGTCGTAAGGGTTGAATAAATCAAGCTGAGGAAGTAAGTAGTTACCAACAAAATGGGGAATTAGCAGATGCAGCAATAAAAAATGCAAGATGTGCGTACCTGAAGATGGAGCACGTGGTTGATGCAGATCTGCTCTGCCTTGCCTGCCAACAGTGGCGAACGTGAGGGTTCCCGTCCGGATCCACAGCAGGATTTGGTCGTGGTGGTGGGAGGGGAAAGGCGCTGCCGCCATTGGAAAGGAAGAGGTCGCCATTGCCGGTGAGGAAGGGGGCGTCGTCGGGTTCTGGGGACAGGCCATCGCGGCAAGTTGGAGGAGAGCCGCCTCCCCTGCACGACTCTGGATGGAGCCGCCATGCGGGATGGACGCCGCTGCCCCTGAAGCCACGCGCTGCGGCTCCTCCTCCCTCCTCACGCGCGTAGCCGGCGACGGAGAAGAAGCCCGGCGGCGAGGAACGACGGAGGAGGTCGTACGGCGATGAGAGGTGAGACGGCGCGGGAGGCAGGGCGGGAGGGGGCGGAGCGGAGGAGGCGGGTGACGCTATTTCATTTTTAATATTTCTTTATATTTATTTAATGTCTAAAGTCCAGTTATTTATACAATATAAATTACATAGCAGACATAAACTTTCTTTTTAAAAAATAATTAGAGTTGCTTTTGCTTTATTTTACACATGAAAAATATGTAACCTAAACATTTTTTTTTTTCTTTTAAATAGTGAACATAATGTAACTAATAATCACAAGAGAACATCAGGCAAAAGTTTAGCACTATTCCAGTTCTTTTCGACGGTGGACTCAGTTCAATGTATAATTACTCGGTGCAATCGTTTGAAAATTCAATTAAATTGAAAAACTACTAAACCAATTTAAAAAATCTCAAACTTGGTGGTCCCTTCACATAGGGCATCTACAAGCCTAAGAAAAAGTTTGAGACCAATACGACACTGGAAAGCGCATGGACTTGAGAATCACGAGAACCATTTAGAATTCTAAATTTGACTTGGTCAAACCTGGTCAAACGACACACTAAAAGACCTCGTTTGAAAAAATTTTTGAATACAAATGTGTTAGAACTCATCAAGACCTACAATGTTTATATACAAAAGTTTTGCATTCGAGGAAGTGTTACTAAACACGTCACAAAAACCATGAATGACACATAGAGTCTATGAAACTCTGTGAAGGATGTTGAGTCTCCGGTGTCGAAATGGCTTGAAATTTTTTTTGTAGTCATCTACACCCAAAATATGATCCGTGTAAAATCTTAGGTTTTTTCGATGATTATTTGAATTACTATATTTTTCTACGGTAGGTGTGCGACAAACTATGGTGAATTACGTGTGGAAAACAAAATAATTTTGCACCCACCTACACAAAACTTTGTATCCTAGGGCACAAGAGACCTTACGGCAAAGTTTGGCACCGTTCTTGGATCTTTTGAGGTGGACTCGAGTTCAACTTATAATTACCGGGAGAAGTCACGTGAGAAATTCAATTGAAGCTGGAAAAGGTACCAAACCAATTCGAGAAAAATCTCAAACTTAGCGGTTCCTACACATATGGCATGTGCAAGCGTGAGAAAAAGTTTAAGGCCAATACGACCTTTGGAATATGCATGAACCAAAGAATCATGGAAAACCTATGTGTGGAGACATGGTTCGGTGTGGTTCGGTGAAAGGTTCCATATACCTCTATGAAGGATGTTGAGTTTCCCAGGTCGAAATGGCACGAAATGTTTTTGTAGTCATCTACACCCAAAATATGATCCCATGTAAAATCTTAGGATTTTTCGATGATTATTGCATTAGTGTATTTTTCTCTATGCCGCGCGGCGACAAACTATGGTGAATTACATTATGGAAAACAAAAATAATTTTGCACCCACAATTTAGAAAATTTTTTGTATACTAGGGCACATGAGACCTTGTGGCAAAGTTTGGCAATCGTTACATATCTTTTTGAGGGTGGACTCTGTTCAACTTATAATTACCGGGAGAAGTCGTGCGAAAATTCAATTAAACTAGAAAAAGCATCAAACCAATTGAAAAATCTCAAACTTTGTGGTTCCTACACAGAGGGCATGTGCAAGTGTGAAAAAAGTTTGAGGACAATACTGTTTCTTTGGAATATACATGAACCACGTAATCATGGAAAACCTAAGTGTGGAGAGATTGTTGGGTGAAAGGTTCCATATACCTCGTGAACGATGTCGAGTCTTCCAAAGTGTCAAAATGGCTTGAAATGTTTTTGTAGTCATCTACACCCAAAATATGATCCCACATAAAATTTTAGGATTTTTCGATGATTATTTGAATTATTGTATTTTTCTACGTGTAGCCGCGTCGCGACAAACTATGGTGAATTACGTATGGAAAACAAAATAATTTTACACCCACCTACAAACAACTTTGTACCCTAGGGCACAAAGAGACCTTGTGGCAAAAGTTTGGCTTATTACGGATCTTTTTGAGGGTGGACTCGGTTCAACTTATAATTATTGGGAGAAGTCGCACGGAAATTCAATTAAAGCTGGAAAAAGTACCAAACCAATTGAGAAAAAATCTCAAACTTGGCGGTTCCTACACACACAGGGGATGTGCAAGCGTGGAAAAAAGTTTGAGACCAATACATTAACTTGGAATATGCGAACCACGGAATCATGAAAAACCTAAGTGTGGAGACATGGTTTGGTGAAAGGTTCCATATATACCTCTGTGAAGGATGTCGAGTCTCCGGTTGTCGAAATGGCTTGAAATTTTTTTTGTAGTCATCTACACCCAAAATATGATCCCACGTAAAATCTTAGGTTTTTCTGATGATTATTTCAATTACTATATTTTTCTCCGTGCCGCATGCGATAAACTATGGTGAATTACATTATGGAAAACAAAACAATTTTGCACCCACCTACAAAAAAACTTTGTATCCTAGGGAACAAGAGACCTTGTGGCAAAGTTTGGCACCGTTATGGATCTTTTTGGGGGTAGACTCAGTTCAACTTATAATTAGGAGTAAGAAGTATGAGAGAAATTCAATTAAACTGAAAAAATACTAAACCAATTCAGGAAAATCTCAAACTTGGAAGTTCCTACCAACAGGGCATGTGCAAGCATGGGAAAAAGTTTGAGGCCAATATGACACCGCAATATGCATGAACCACGGAATTATGGAAAACCTAAATGTGGAGACATGGTTGAGTGAAAGGTTCCATATATCTCTGTGAAGGATGCCGAGTCTCCGATGTCAAAATGGCTTGAATTTTTTTTGTAGTCATCTACATCCAAAATATGATCTCACGTAAAATCTTAGGTTTTTCGATGATTATTTGAATTCTTGTATTTTTCTACGTGGTCGCGTGCGATAAACTATGGTGAATTACATTATGGAAAACAAAATAATTTTGCACCCACCTACACAAAACTTTGTATCCTAGGGCACAAGAGACCTTGTGCCAAAATTTGGCACCGTTCAGATTTTTTTGGGTGGACTCAGTTCAACTTATAATTATGGGGAGAAGTCGCGCGGAAATTCAACTAAAGCGAAAAAGGTAGCAAACCAATTGTAAAAAATCTCAAACTTGACAGTTCAGTAGCAACAGGGCATGTGCAAGCGTGGTAAAAAGTTTAGTTTAGAATTAAGTTATAATCCCGTTGCAAAAAGGTAATTGACAACATGTTTGGGCGTCATATGGTCCAAGCGCAAAAAAGGTTTCCCCTGACGGGCAACAAATTGACCAAAGATTTAGAATTTTTGGTAGACAAATCTATATCTATACCTACTAATAAAGAGAGAAAATTTCAGTCCCACCTCCTTTTTCACCGGGCTTTTTTCCACCACGTTGAGTGCGACTAAAAAGCCCATGAGCGATATATAGACGAGGCGAGAGAAAATTTCGGTCCCACCTCCTTTTTTCAGGGGCTTTTCACCGGGCTTTTTCCACCACGTTGGTGCGACTAAAAAGCCCATGAAGCGATATAACGAGCGAGGCGAGCCAAACACCATGTCACAACAAGTCGTCATGATCGGTGCGAGGAGATCGGAGGCTGTTTAGTCCCACCTCGAAAAAGGAAAGTAGAGAGGCGGTGGAGGCGAGTACAAGATGCGGGGGGTGGCTACGTGCGGAACCATCTTTGCGCCTCGGCCATTATCGTAGCTTTTGAGGTTCGAGAACGACATATCTCTCGGGCAAGTCTCATCTCTCTTTTTCCTTTCGTAGATGTAGAAGATTAAAAACGCAAAAAAAAAGCAGATTCAACATTTACAAGTTTTCACCAACAAAAAAAAAAAAAAATCGAGATCCAACATTTATATCGGTTTTGATTAATTACTCCCTCCTATAATTTTTATAGCCACAACCTCTACTAATGGGATTTAAGAAACCAAACTAGCAAAGGTAAATACTCACATGCGAGATAGATAAATAAAAAAAAAAAGACAACACAATATATAGGCTTTGAACTTCTTATACCTTTGACTAATGACAAATAAATATTTCTACCATAAATTTATTAATGTATTAAAAATCAAAACTCATATTATTATAGTCTAAATGTAGTCGATTGTCCAAAAACAAATTGTGAAAGTATGAACCGGTGCCATCCTCTCGCAAAGTATGGAAAATTGAGAGTGACCTTGTGTCATAATCATCACACATGGTAGCTCTTGATATCAATATAACTAATTCCATGATAATTGAGTTACAAATCTTTACATGTAAAAAAAAAGAATTTATGAAATTTAATATTGATTTTACCTATTTTCATTAATTTTATTTATGAGCACAATTTTTTGTGCTTAGCAATGCAAAAAAAAATTTT
This sequence comes from Hyparrhenia diplandra, assembly GCA_015847255.1. NCBI lineage: Eukaryota > Viridiplantae > Streptophyta > Magnoliopsida > Poales > Poaceae > Hyparrhenia > Hyparrhenia diplandra. Next base: position 88,657 of record JADLZK010009915.1, read on the forward strand.
ATGATGCCCTTATTCTAATTGAGTGCATAACATTTTTTTTTCCCGTTGGTAACGCACGGGCATGTTTGCTAGTAGTATATATAAGCAAGAAAAAGTAAAAGAAAAAAATAGTAGATAAAGTGAAAATGGTTAAACTACATAGTTCACCGACTTTATTAGTGAATGGAAATGCACGTGACAAAAAAATGTAGAGTGAAAATATATATAACAAAAGTGATATATATACATAATACTTATAGGATCTAATAAAATTCAGAAGGCGTAGTGAGCACTGGTTCGTCGTTCACTACCCATCCAAACAATGCCGTGTGACAAGTTGGGATGGGTGGGGGCACGGGCGACAAAACCGATATTTGACTGGACGCCGTCGACGGGAAAAGCTACCAACGACAAGACAGCACTGTGACGCGCCGGGGGCAGCGAGCGTCAGGCTATACTCGGCGGCGGCAGCGGCGCTGCGACTTCGTCAGCGTAGATAGGTACTAGGAGTAGCATGGCACGCCTTGCTGTCGCCACTTCGTCAGCGTAGCCAAGTACCATGGTACGCGTTGCTGTCGATATTTCAATGGATGCGCTGGGAACGAGCGTACGACCATCGTCGCAAGAAAACGAGGCATCACGGCGCTGGCTGATCCGGTTCAGTGAGTTCCGCCTGTTCAATAGATATGCCTGTCCAAAAAGTAAACAGTTAGGGGAGGATGATGGTTCCCATAATCTAATAACGACGCCAGCGCTTCCAGTTGCTATTAGCAATTGTTTAGGTTTACTTAACATCTAATGATGAAGTTTAACTTGATGAACGAATTGGAATACGGATGGTGGAAGAAAATAATTTTGATGGATTTTGAGGGGGTACTTTCTCTTTCCTTCATTTTTTGGGCGCTACTTTTTGAACGGTACTTTGTTTAACGCCATGTGTGAGACATTTTAGAATGAAAAAAAAAAACTTGTGGTTATTATTATGGTAAATGATAAGTACAGGAAGCACCTGAGTACAAGTTGGAATAAAAAATTTAGTTAGGGCACGTACAACGGGCTTTTTGAGCCGTCTGTAAGCTGAAAATTTTGCAAAAAATCCTTCGTGAGCAGCAGACGTGGAGCTGCCGTCGTCTCGTGAGACGCCGGCTTCGGCCCGTGCTCCGAGAACTCTATTTAGGGAGGAGCGGATCTTGTGCGGGCGTTGAACGCAGCTGTTCCGTGCGGGCGTTGAATTGTTCCGAGCGTTTATTTTTTTGTAGCTTACTATCTTCTTCCAAATAAAGCACAAATTAACTAGAACTAATAAAATTTGTATAAAATTTAGAAGGGCTACTACTCTACGAATTAATATTTTTATTTTGTAGAACTATACGTATATTTTTCTAAAAGCTGTTTTGCTGAACAAAGATGGCAAACGTATTAATAAAGATGGCAAACGTATTAATAACTTGTAAACGGGTCTAAAATTTTTTAACCATATTTAACTTAATTATTATATCGTGATATCTATTATGTATCAACTAGCAACACACTTATATCGAATATCATTACTCATATTTAATCGTGGATACATGCAGATAGTCTATAACTTATAGACGGCTAAATAAACAACCATTGTATGAGCTTGTTTTTTCTTTCTCCGTACACATATTCAAAAAAACTTACGACAACAAATGCATCGCGTGGGTTGTACATGCCCTTATTGGAGGGTCTTTTTAGGGATTTTTTGTTGAATGGGGAAGAAAGTTTATATTTCAAGCCTGGTAAAAGGGCTTAGACAGGAGACCCTTTGTCACCGTTGTTATTTAACTTGCTTGGTGACGTTTTTAATAGATATGTTCAACAAGCGAGCAAAACTAGGACTGGTCCAGGGCGAACTAATTAGAATTGAAGTATTTGCTACAGGAATAATTGCTTAGAAAGGGCATATGCTGGTGCCTCTGATATATGTATTTCGTATCGGCAGTGCTTCCAATGCTTACACCCTGCTCACATTTAATTCAAAACTACACCATAACTTATTACGTTACTAATTGTGAGCCGTCTTGAAATAGGGCAATTCACAGGTGGTTGAAGTGGACAACAAGGCAATGCTGAACATGGTGATGCAGACCATAGGAGTACAACATATGCCAGTTTTCACTGAGGAGCGGGGAGTAGGAGGCAGGCGAGCGGAAAAACAAATTCCCATCACAAAGTTGAACAGGAAGACGTGCCAAAATCAGCCCACCGAAAAAGAAAAAGCACCACAAAAATAGAGAGAGGGCGGGTCGGGTGTGGGGGACGAAAGGCACGCAAGCAGCGAGCAGTCCGGAACAAACGGAACCAGCAGGGAGAGGGGAAGGAGAGGAGCTGAGCGGAAGCTGCTGCAGGGGAAAGGAGTTAGAGGGTGCCAAGGAAGAAGGAGACGACGACGGCAGGTAATACTCTAAATGGCCATTATTGACTTCTCTTTAGTCCTTACTAACTGCATAAAAGTTAATGACGCTTGCAACTTTGAAACATTTCGAACCAAAAAAACCAATGGATGTCACAAGGTGGGACGACGGCGACGACTTCATGTCTCCAGCAAGGGGATCAGCGATACAAAGACGCTGTAGATCCAAAGGTACAGACAAACATGCGCAAACCAACCAGAGTGCGGATCCAAAGTTGCAGACAACATTCTCGATTGCTTCAATAATTAGAATAGTATCTGGGTTAAGCTGTCAGAAAAGAGAAATACCGAAATCCATGGGTTTTGGATGTTTGTTGTGCTTGAAACCACTAAGCATGTTCCCAAGGGTCTTGGTGCTTTGGGTAGTTAAGCACATGAAATTTGGTTGCCTGGCAGTGTCAAACTTACAATAGAAGAAATTGATGTTAACCTAGTTCTAGGGATACCACATGGGGGGCAGCCAGTGAAGTGTGACAGCCAAATAGGACCGTGTGAGCTGAAAAAACTTATGAAAGATCTAATATTGTCTTCAAGGGGTGAACTCACCCTAACAGACTTAGAAAAAGTGCTGCTGAGGAATAATGGGTCTGTTATCAGTGAAGCAGAAACATGTGCTTTCAAAATAGCACTCATGTTGCCAAAGCCTGAAATGGGGAGTTTTCACTACACGGTTTCCCATACAGCTCACTTGTTGAAACGATGCATGAAACGGTAGCTCACAATGGAGCGTTTCATCTTTTTGTTTTCCCAAAGCTAAATAAAGCATTTAATTAATCAGTGACTAAACTGAAGCTGGGATCATATGCACCAAATCACTGTGTAGCCACTGTGAGTGGACTGCATCCATGCAAAGCAAAAAAGAAACTGCATACACATCCATGCAACTGCATACACATTCAGTTAAGGTAACCGGATTGAAATCTGCATTCAAATTAAAAATCACATATATAATAACCGAGTTCACATGACAAAAGATAGACATAGTTAAGGTAACCGGATTAAAATAGTTTAGGTAAAGCTGGACATATAACCGAGCTTCCAAAAGACAAAAGATAACTGGAGCCAACAGCACCACAGCAGTTTTGATTATGGACCAGCAGATCTCAACACTGTAAACCCTCTCTGCTAGCACGACATCCGCCAGCACCTCAACACCACGTCCACCAGCACCCCAACAATTCACTCGTAGTAGCCTTCACCCTGTAGAAATACAAAAAAGACCAACATGAGCTACCAGATATAAAAAGCATTTGTACATATATAAATATATGAAGACTACAAATATATAAAATAATTACATGTAATCTGTATCAAACTGCAGGTATATGTGTACGACCACCAAACTTGTTCCAAATATGTTCCACCAAATCTTCCTTAAGTTGGCGATGAGCCTTTTTATCACGAATATTGGTATCATTTTCTAAAGCTCTCTCCAATGGAGGATTTAGTTCAGGACAGGTTTCTGGTTGTTGCACTGTAACTGTACTAGAGCCACATTTGCATCTAAATTTCTTCTGTTTCATCTGCACTTGGTGGTGGTGATGGAGATATGGAGTTCAAGGGCATAGTCTGACCAACCAAGTGAAAGTTTTCAGCTTGAACTTGTGGCTGCGGCGGATAGTGCTGTTGGTGAATCATATTTACAAAACCACCTGGCGGAAAGAGCCTGAAATTTCACACACTCAAGCTGCATCAAAATGAAGTCACCATCTACTAAATATTTCATCAAAATCAAGTCAAGCTGTACAGGATTCACAAGATAAAATCAAGTCAAGCTGTTGAAGCACCACGATTTTTTCTTCCATCAGCAGTAATCCAACCCAACTCTCTATCAGAGACAAATTAAATATTTTCTACTAAATATTTTCTAAATATAAGACTCTATCAGAGAGCCACTGTACCATCTACTAAACTAAAATCAGAGTCCAGCACTTCTAGCCATCAACTATTGCTATGACAAACTGGAATCATGCATACCATCTACTAGAATCAGAGTACTAAATTAATTACCATGGATTTGGGCCTTGTAGGTTTCCTTGAACAGATGCAAAATTTGGGGGAAAGGCACGCCATCCTGCTCCTTGCCGTGGTACTTGCAGCACAGAGGACGTCAGCGCAGCTGGGGATGAACCAGCAACAGCAGGGACTGACGGCGCCGGTGAGGATGCTGGAGGTGCCGGCGCAGCTGGCGAGGTGGTCGGTGCCGGCGGTGGTGGCGAGGTGGTCGGTGGCGCCGGTGAGGAACCTGGAGGTGGTGATGGCGCAGGCAGGGACACGTTCTTCAACCCCAGCCGCCCGCGTCCTTTTCCTCCTTTGCCGCCGCCACCAACTCGACTGAAATCGCCCTCACCTGGTGGCGGATCCATGGCACCCAGCTCGCCGTGCCTAGGGTTTGCGCGCGCGGAGAGTGCAGAGGAGGGGATGGCGACGCACTAGAAGGAGATGGGGGCGGGAAAGCTGAGCCGGGGCGGGAGGATTGCGCGGGAGATGGCGGCCGAGCAGGATTGCGCGCGCGGGGAGGAAGCCGGGCCGCGCGGGGAGGACGGTGGGCGCGGGCGCACGGGATCTCCGTGGTGAAACGATCCCCCTCAACGGGAGTTTCACCCGGTTTCCCAGGTGTGGGAAACAACGCCACCGAGTTTTCACCATGGTGAAACTACTGCCTTCTCTCTCCTCCCCATTTAAATGCAAAAATTTTTTTTGACGTTGATGTCACCGCATTTAATGTCGTTAAACTTGGTGAAACTCCCATCGGACCCTACTTATATATAGATGCATACTTCCTGGCACCGAAGGGCCATACAGTAAAGATCAACTATGAGCTGTACTGGAGCATAGTAGACACGCCCACTATTCACACTAAGAACTGAAAATGTAATGTAACTGTTTGAACTATGAGCTTGTGGGTTTCAACTTATACACTGCGTCTCAATTTTTTCACTCAATACACTGTGTCTCAATTTTTTTTTTTGAAATGTGACGCTCATGAAACATCAAGCAGTGTATTGAGTGAAAAAAAAAAAAAGAGTTATAATCAGTATCATAATTCTGCTATAAAAGAGGGTAGTGAGTGACAAAAAAAATTTTCTACAAAACGATAGAGAAAGTGGATATTTTTCTACCTGCCCGAACAAGTTGGAGTAACATGTCATCTGAAAAACAGTAAATATATAAATAATAAATAGTAATCTCTCGCTGGATATTTTTGGTTTAAAAGATAAAAAAAATTGTTAACTTGCTATCCGGTTAATTTGGTGTATAAAAAATGATCAAATAATTGTTAACTTCCATGTAAAGAAAGTTATCAAGAATACATTTGAGAAAGTGGACTAGTTACGAAAAATGACTTTGACTGGATAGAAAAAAAAAAAAGGACAAGCTAGATGGAATCGAATAAAAAAATCGAAACGTAATAGAAAGGAAAAAAAGGACAAGCGTAACGTAAAAAAAGCGTAGCGTAATAAAAAGGAAAAAGAATGCGTATGAACTGAAATGTAATGGAATTCAAACTGAATAGATCGCGGAGCGACGAGACGAAAAAAAAACTCAGCGTGCAAAGATACATCTCGCGAGATAAAGGCGGAAGCGGGAAGCGCAGTAAGGAAAAGCAGGTGGGGGCGCGCGGTGACAGGTGTATAGCGTAGATGGAAAGTAGTATGGATGGCAACGGTAAGAGATAATGGGTGCGACCACACATGGTTCTGGTTTGTATTTTTCGCACTGCCACCGCGTGATGCATGTTACCTAGCAATTCACGAGCCTGCAGTTACCTAGCAATGGCAGGCATGAGACGGAGATTGAGTAATTTAGCAGTGAAACGCTGCTTTTGAAATGCAAGCATCAGTTATCAACAATTCCTGAATGTTATACCTGTTTAACTCTTATAACACTTGGTTGGCAGTGCAGCCTGTTTAACTGCTTCAACACTGCAGCATGGCCATGGCCAGTGAGGTACGAAACTGGGTTGTTAATGAACTCGGTGACAGGCTATCCCTTGAGCTCGGAGATGGATATGATGTTCAGGACTCGAGGCCAACGTAGCCTCCCTGAAAATCAAACTTTTATTCTGCAGGACAAAATGGGGATGCAAGTAGCTCTATCAAGTGAAACAGCCAACAGCTGAACATGCTACCGGTGCAATTTGAGGATCAAGATTAACGAGTGATCAACGGAATGCAGAGTACAGACAGAGTAATAAATCGTCTTTGAACAACCTCTGAATTTTGTCCCAACAAGCAACAGGCAGGATGTGGAGGTGGAGTAATTCGTTGTTGCAGATGTCAACAGTGAACAGTGCCTGAAGGAGTGAGCACGGAGCTGCAGTTCACGAGCGCAGCACTTGAAATAGTTACCTGGCAATGGCGGTCCGTCCGTGCGGAGCCTGCGTGGAATCGAGCCGGGGGAAGAGTGGATAGTGGGACGTCGCGGGATGTGTCCGTTAGGGGACCCCCGACCCTGCGGGCGACGGCGGCGGCGGCACTTCCGCCCCCGCGCCGATCTCCCCGGTCAGGCCCCCATCCTCCAATCCAACACCACCACTGAGTTCCCCGCCTCCAGATCTGCCGTTCCATAGGTTCTCCCCGGGGCCCTGCTCGTCGGCCGCTGCCAGCGCCCATGGCAGCCTCGCCGGCACTGCCCGCCCCAATACTCTGTCGGGGACGTCCCGTGCGGCCTCTTGTGCCTGCGTGGAGGACGGGGAGACCCGGGGCGGGTTCATGGTGGCCGCTGCTCGCCCGGCGCCATCGACCCTCTCCCTCGCCGTGCCCGAGGAGGTGGTCGTCGTCGACGACTTCTCCATCGACGAGGACAACGACGAGGCTGACGAAGAAGACGAAGACGTCGGCGGCGATGATGATGGCCAGGCCGGCCAGGGCCCAGGAGCACCTCCTGACCTTCCGCCTTCCGCCTTGCGTGTGGCTCCGGTAGGTGCTGGTTCCGAGCGGCACGCAGCCATCTCCGGCGCGGGTTCGTTCTCGCCACCGAGCCACCGTCAGCCCTCGGCGAGCAAGGGGCCTGCGCTCGCCGGACGCCCCTGCCTTCTACCCCGGCGGCACCCCCGGCCGCAGTAAGGCCATGCGTTGGACGGAGTCCTGCGACGACTCCGACGGCGAGTTCATTCCCTCCCCGGTGTCGCGGCCGTCCTACCTCGACGCCGTCCGTTTGGGGGCATGTGCAGCCAGGGTGGGTCCTAGCTCCCACCCGGATGTCCACCGCATCTCCCCAAGCTCGTCACTTCATCTTGGCTGCCTGAGCCCCTCGGCGCAACGGAGACCATGCCTCCTAAGTCCGAGGATGGTGCTCCTGTCGCGGGGGTCGGGCTGTACGTCCCAGGCGCAAACGACAGCGCCGACGTCGCCGGAAGCGGCCGCACGCGGTGACCACCGGTTGCCACGCAACGCCGGCTGTGAGGAAAAGGGTGCCGGCGCATCAGCGTCTTGCCCGGACGTCGGTGCATCAGCGGTTGGGTCCTCATCGAAGGGCCTCGGTGCCGGACGCCGGCGGGTGGCAACGCGTCCTCCCACAGCAGCCGGAGCAGGAGCGTGCCCCTAGCGCACTGCCTCGACGCGACAAGCCTCCCCATCGCCAACATCGTGCTAGGCCGAGGGTGACCATGGGCAGATGCTTCAAATGCCTGGCGTCCGGTCACCGTGTCGCCAACTGCAAGAGGCCTCTGCGTTGCCTCAACTGTCATGGTGAGAACCACTTCGCCCGCGAATGCAAGAGGCTGAGATCCCCTCCCGGCTCTGGCGTGATGCGGAACGAGAGTAGCTGCGTCCGGCAATGTCGCGTGGGGCAGCCGTGGCGCGTCTCCAGGGGCTGGTGGCACGACGCCACCACCTACGTCAACTGGAACGCTAGAGGTTGCTCTTGGTCGGGCGCCGTCGACCGACGACAGCGACGGTGTACCACTGGGCGCGATCTCCACAATAAGAGCCGCTGGACCGTCTGACAGACTGGTGGGTCGAGGGAGTCGACGTCGAGCTGGCAGGCATTCCTCCCCCAGATCGGCCTTCGGAGTCCACCCCGAGCTTGGCTACCGATTGGTAGTCTGAGATGTGTGTGCGATAGAGCTGGTCTGACCAGCCAGCGTGCCTGGCGGGGTGGATGGGCAAGCCGGGCCCCATCCGTTGCAGCGGAGTTCTTGGAGCCCACGCCGGCCGCGCCTTCCCGCGACTCTCCTCGCCGGAGTTGGGGACCTTGGCTGCCCCTTTGCGACCGCGACGCCCGGCCCAGGTTGCCGCCACCATTGCGGTGCCCGCGTCGCCGCGGACGGCGGCCGCGGGCGCCAGACGTGGCTGATGCTGCCCCCCGCACCTATCTCGATGCAGGGTGGTGGGAGCGATGGGTGAGATCAGCCCAGAGTCGATCGAGGATGAGATCCGCCTTCCTTTCCGCACTCGATCTTGCGTAGCCGCCCTGAAGGTGAGGCGTGCACGCACGCCCATGTCTCCATTCACACTCTCGAGGAGTGGTCGCGATTGCGCCTAAGCCAAGGGCGCCCAATGCTACGCGGGCGAGCCCCGCATCGTGTTGTTAAAGAAGCCGGGAATGCATGTCAACGAGGACGCCCGACAAGGAGGTCGAGGCCGATTTTGTGAAGGCGTCCGAGGTGACATGTACCGAGGAAGCAGAACGTGCTCCAGGTGTTACTCAATGGCGAATTTAATCCGGGCTCTGAACCTCAACATAGCCGGGTTGGGTGATGGCATAGGTGATGGCTTGGATGGCATGGCATGACATGTGCCTAAGTCAGCTGGCCCAGCAGACTCAGGATGGAGTTGTTGGTTGGCGCGCCGAGGTTCACTTGAGTTATTTCGTTGTTCGCCCCCTTGTTGGCTGCTACGTTGATCTTTCTTTGCTAGTGTTGTCGTTTTGTTTGTATTTTTCTTCTTCTTTTCGCGTCGGTTCCGGGGTTCGGTACTCGTTCGACTACCGTCTCTCCTCTTTGTGTAACAAAACTCTATTCTCGCTTAATAAAAAATGCGCCTAGGCGTTATCGCTAAAAAAAGAATCGAAGCCGGGAGGCACCGGGACGGTGCGCACCCCGCCACCCGGCTCTGGCACTATCCTCCTCCTACGCCGCCCGATTAACTCCCAGTCCCAGACATAGGCAGTGTGGTCGCCTAGAATGAACTATTTCATTCGCTCGGCAGGGCGGCGGGCGGGGAGGCGACGGCGGCTGTGGCGCCCTCCGTCGCCTCCGCGGCGGCGCCATGGACGGACCCTTTGGGTGGGCTTGCCATGTAAGGCCCACGTCCTCGTGGAGAAAAGTTTCCCTCCGTTCAGCTTGAAGACGGTAACAAATGTGCCTCTTTGTTTGTTTGGGCCCGGCCCGAAAAATTCCAGCTCAAGTGGAACTGTTGGATCGGACCATGGGCTCGGTACCAGGCTTTGATCTGCCGCGACCCGAGTGGACGAAACAAACGTGCACGTCCGGGTAAGCGATTAATTATTTAAGTAGAGTTTCCGTTTAGTACCACCTTGTCCGCTAAAATTAAAGCAGACCAAATAATAAACGAATACAGTGGTCCTTGAGTCACCATGTGGCAGACATGGAGAGCAATTACACAATTGTTTAAGCAAATTGATTCATGATAGGATTGAGGCATTTACACACTACATGTGTGTATGGCTTTTTTGCTGCGATGGTAATCAAATTAAAATAAATATATTTTTATGCTTATACACACAACGTATATTTTATTATATATACTCAGTGGCGAAATTTCGTAGTGCATTTTTTTTTTTTGAGACTTTAAATTTCGTAGTGCATGATAGAGACTTAAATCTCCTTTGAAAGAAATACTAAGAATAGAGAAGCCTTGGTCGTGGAACAACTAGCTAATAGCATTTGGTAAAACGGCGTATGCTGTGTGTATAGAGAAATAATTCATTATATTATCATGCCTAGAAAGGAGTAGCTTTGTTAATTCGCTCATACTGAGTTTCCGATGTTGCATGTAACATGAACAATGTCATTAGTTAAGAACATTGTACATGAGGCCTTCTCTTTCTTACCATTATAGACCAAATCGCAGCATGTTTTGCAATTGTTAAACATTTGTAAAGTACTTGATGGTACACTACATTCTTGCAAGATAAGTAGCCATGTGTTTGGTGTACTAACATAAGCCAAGGCAATGTTGTTCGGTGCTCTCGACTTGGGCTAGATATGGGCCGGTTCGGTCCATGAGGTGGGATGGGGGTAGGTGGTCTGGGCCAAGTTTAGGTTGGCCCATGGCCACGCCAGGCCCGCTTGCTGCTTCCCACTTGCAAGGGCTCAGTTCAGTTTAGTCCCATCTCACCTAGACAGTTGAAACTTGGGAGCGAGGGAGGCCCATATAAAAAAATTAGGTGCACCATGTCAGCCACAACCCATAAAAAAACAAATTTTGATTTCGGTTGGTTGATTCCGAAATAAAGTAGAAATATGGAAATCGGAAGTAAATTTTTGGTCGGAAAAATCCCAAACCGATTTTATTTTGATTTTGAATTTGAATCTGTTTGACATTGAAGGCCCACGTACTCGTGGTGAAACAACTTTCCATCAGCAGATACGCTGGTATCGATCCATGGGGCTCTACACACAAAAGGTAAGCCTTCCTAACAGAATAGGCAACTCCTCTCAAAAAAAAAAAAAAAAAAAAAAAAAAAAAAATTAGGCAAGCAGCAGAAGCTAACATCTGTATTAACATATCTGTAAGCAAGTAAACAACAGATGTTTGTCAAAAAAAAAAACAGACATAGGGCATATATAAATAGTTGCATATATAAATATTTGAGCAAAGAGTTAATATAATATTTTTCATACATACTCTGGAACAGTATTTATCAGTATTAACACAAGCTTATCTGGGTCCATATTATCCGGATGTTCTTCATCACTAATTAGTTATTCCATCACATTTTTCATAACAAGAATCATGACTACAATCTGCACCAATCGATGCATACATATTACTGGTCCATGAAGGCCAAAAGACCACAAATATGAGTCGAAGAGTGAAGATGGCGAGTGCTGCAGCACATAGCCTGCTGTAACTTGTTGAACAACATCTCGTGTCAATGCAGTCTGCAGAGCGATTAATTAATTAGTTACAGCAAACACTTTATTAAGCAAGGGAGGAGGGTGAGGTTGTCAACTTATTCTGAAGACAAGCAATTTTCTTTCTGAAAGCGTACCAACCTGATTTCCTCCTTAGGATTCATCTCGATTTCCAAAATTAGAAGAGAGCTGAGGAATTGCAAGCCCTCCAACGCACGCAGCTGTTCACACCTCTCGATTTCCAAAATTCGAAGAGAGCTGAGGAGATCTTAAGTCTGGTAAGTCCTTAGGGCATGAATGGAGTTGTACATGCCTCAAACATGGGCCATCTGTGAGGTTGAAGTACCCGAGGTAGGACAAGCCTTTAAGGAAGTCGAACTGCAAGTTTTCCAGGAGATGACTAAGAGAAAGAGCTTCAACTGATGACGGGAGTAACCCACCATCCACATTACTAGTATCATCTATCATATCCCTTGCCAACAATGACACCAGCTTGGGACAACCAGAAATTCTTAGCTTCTTAAGAGACGGTGGGAGTAATGCAACATCCATGTTAATAGTACCATCATCTTTTGTGCCACTGACCAACAATGAACCCAGCTTTGGGCAACCATCAATCTGCAGATTCTCAAGAGTGGTGAATCCTCAGAAGCCTCCCTTACCACCATAAAACTCCAGATCTACACATCCAGAAATAGCTAGCACCTTTAGAGAACATAGGATATTATATGGCACTTTGAATAGTGTTTGGTCTTCTGCAGACAATGCCACTGCTGAAACCAAACTGCTGCTTTCTTCCCTTTCTGTAGGTTGACTGATCGATAACCATTTAATTTGTCGACAGCCATGTAAGTCCCGTCTCTCAAGGGATTGCAAATGAGGAAGCAATTTAGTCAGCCACCACCCTGTACCGGAAGAAGAAATTGTCAGATGTTTGAGAGATGGGAGGGCAGGAATGATTCCTGATGAACTGTTTTCTAAGGCAGCCTCTAATGTGATGGGTGGCTTGAGCAAGTTAGAGCAGCTGTGTATATCCAAAGACACTAAACTGATGAGCTGGCTCAAACCTTCACTTGAAATATGAACCAATTTTGGACAATTCCGTATATTCAATGATGTCATGCCTGTAAGGTTATGGAATGCTAAGATCTGGTTATCCAGCACACTCAACTCCTTAGATTCTATAACAAGCCTCGTGCCTTTCATATTTATTGATAGTTTTTTTTTTGATGAAAAGTTCTCGTACATGACCAGAAGGTGTGGAACAGGAAACGGCACCATCAGGCTAAGGCAATCATGGATGATGAGGCTACTGAGACTAGATAGGCACACCTTCTGCTCTTCTGGTGAAGATGAAAACATAGAACCTGTCAGCTCAGTGCACCTTTCTAGCTTTGGCATTTTAATCAACACCAATTTCTCCAGAGAAGGAACAGACAATTCTCTCACAAGATGCAGATCCATTAACTTCAACTCCTTGAGTGCCCGCATTCCTCCAAGTGAAAGGATTTCCCAGTTCCTGCAATATCATTTATATTTAAGTAAGTGCACCAAATTTACAAACAAGTACTAATGTCATTCAAGCAAAATTAAAGAGTACTTACATTATATGAGGACAATAACAGATGGCCAGTTTGCTGAGAAATAGAAACCACAGGTCCACAACTGTTGCTCGGCATGAAAAGAAGAGTGACTCTAGAAAGGAGTGAACTTATTCAGTTGAGGGCAGCCCTTGATGATAATTACCCTTAGCTGGGAGGCCAATTCCATACCATAAGTACCAAGACATTTTTCCAATCTTGGCATCTCAATCAAGACCAACTCTTCCAACGAAGGAATTGAAATTTCTATCAAGTTCCACATCCTGACCATTTTCAGCTTCCTAAGGGATGGAAGCAATTGGAGAGGAAGAATTCGCCATTCCTTGCATTTCTCTAAATGAAGTATCTGCAGCATCTTAACTGATACATTACTGGCTAGCCAGGTTGGTGAGGTAGCACCACTGAACCCAGTTATACGTAGACTTTTGAGGTTCTCATGAGGTTGAAGACCCTCAATCACATCTTCTATTCTAGATGTACAAGGATCAAAGCCCACGCTTATATCATTCCATGTTAAGGACAACTTTTGTAGATACTCTTTGTCTATCAACCTAGCTCTGCTAGCTTGTTCTTTGGTCATCACATTTTCAAGTTGAGAAATTTTAAGAGTTAGAAGCTTGCTCATGGACTGAAGTTGCCTTATATCAAATTCATCAACAGTTCGAACCTTGAATTTTAGTTCCTGAAGAGAGGTCAACTTGCTAACACCAGCAATCTCTGAGTGCACTTTCTCATGACTAACAATATTCCGTAAATTAATGAGATTATTCATACAAGTAGGTACACAAATATTGCTTCCAATGTCGGCGTTCAAGAATTGAAGGTGATAAAATTTTGTCAAAGCATGAGGAAGAACAATATTCTTCTTAAGGTCTTTTTTTGCACAATAAATTGAGACACCAACAAATTCAAGATAGCGAAGATGGTGTGGATTTAACAACTTCGTTGTAGTGCTGACGTCGTTATGCGTCACATAAATCCTCACGACTCGTAAACTTTTTGACTTCATACATAAAGTTTGTAGGCACCTTAATAAACATATGCTGCTCCGGACAAAAACCATCAAGGTCCTCAGTCTTTCTGAAAACCCAATATTCTCTAGTATGTTCTCAAATTTGTCACAAGGAATAGTGCAATGCCCATCTTTCTCATAAGCGGTGGTTATGATTGACAAATGGCTTAACACTTGGTTGGATCTGGATGTCCCTAGAGTTGGATCCATTTATAGTGGCACACTCATTTTGCGAAACCAACTGAGCCAATTCATGCATTAGGTCATGCATGACATAGTATGAGCCAACCTTTTGGAAGAAGCCCAAATCCACTAAATCATCCAAATAATGCTTCCCTGTTTCCTCCAATCTCATGGAAGGGTCTTCGCACTTCACAAAATTTTGTGATATCCAAGCATGGACCAGATTCCCCCATCAAAACGGTAATCCTCTGGAAATAGAGAGCAGTAGGAGAAACAGTGCTGCAGGTGGACTGGTAAAAATCATAACTGAGCTTCAAGATAGGTAAAATATCATCAATATGATCTTGAAGAGATTTCCATTTGTTTTGAACTGTCCTCCAGTGCTCGTATGTAACATTTCTATACAAAAGTGCACCGACACTCCATGCAGCTAGTGGACAACCCTTTAGTCCTTTAACAATCTGCTGCACAATGGACTGCAAATTAGGATGGCCCTCTTGGCTTTCATTACCAAATGCACATCCCCTGAAGAACAACCAAAATTCTTTTTCATCCAGACCTTTCACTGGTACTGAATCCATTGTTTCTATTATCTTTGCAGCTGATGGTCGTCGTGTAGTTGCTAAAATCATGCAGCCAGGTACATGATTCTGTTTTAGTGGAGCTAACAGGCTAAGCCATCCTCTCCTGTCCTTTTCCTCCCACATGTCATCAAATACAAGCAGGAATCTTTTGTTATCAAGTTTCTTCAGAAGCATATCCTGCAACACATTGAAGTTGGTGATTTTTTCAAACTGTTGCCGATCTGTACATACATGCTCCAAGATCTCACGTGTTATTCGCATTGTATCGAAGTTAGTGGACACACAAACCCAAACTTTAAGATCAAAATGTTCTTTGATTCTTTGATCACCATAAACAAATCTAGCAAGTGTCGTCTTGCCAACACCACCGATGCCAACTACAGGAAGAACCTGTAGATCACTAGATTTTCCATTTATTAACAGCTCTACTATCTTGTCCCTCTCCACATCCCTTCCATATACCTGGTCTTCAACTGGAAAAGAAGTCGTGAGACGCGTGTTCCTAGCCACACAATGACTCTGGTTTGCAATTGCGATGGGGCATGAGATCTCTAGCTGAAGAACCTCCCTCACAGAATTGCGAAGTTTGCCTAAACGATTCACTATCCCCTGATCCTCTCAGAAATGGTGTTGTAAGCTGGCTCTTCCTCTCTCTTCCTTTATCTGCCACGTGTGCGCCAACTAAGAAATCGGCTTGTGGTACTACATGCTAGTTGAAAACATGAAGTGGAAGAAGACACACAACTCTCCTCAGGATTGGTACAGACTTCCCCTGCATTAGCAAACAGGTACTTGTGATGTGACATGTGAACAGGAAAGAGAAGGCCACTCAAGCAAAAGCAGACAGTACCCTTTTTTTTTTTTTGACAACTAAGCAGACAGTACCCTTAAAACCTCTAATAATAATTAACACAAGTTAAAGCATGTCAATTCAAATCACAACTAAGAAAATAAAATAGGCAGCAGCAAGAAACATGGAAGACAAGTACAGAACAGTGGAGATCTAAGTGAGGTACCCTGTTCGATCTATCCCTGCATTAGCAAATAGGTAGTTGTGATATGAATTAGCAAGTGAGACACTCAAGCAAAAGAAGATATTACCCTGAAACTGCTAATAATTAACATAGGTTAAAACATCTCAAATGAACCACAATTAAACACAGTATCAAATTGTACAGCAGAATGGTAACATTTAAGAGGCAGAAGTAAGGCAAGAAACATGGAAACGCAGGGATCTGAGTGCGGTACCTTGTTCGATCTGCTTTTGGAGCCGGTAGTAGTCGACCTCGTCCATCACATCTTGGGCATCATAAAGCAGCTCTTTGAGCTCATCCAGGGACTGGGGCAGTGGTTTGTTCTCAATCCTCCTTCTGTCGGGCGACACTAGGCGGCGCGCGTGCACTAGGAACCGTACCGGCGCCAAGACGCCGCTAGTACACATACCGGCGCACACGATACTAGCAGGCGCGGGCAGTGAGCTGTTTCTCATGCAGTTCCCCATCAATGGGCCAACATTTTTTGGCCCGAATATGTTTCTCGTTTCTCTTGTCAACTATTATTGGACTGATTTTTTCTGGTTTATCCTATGAACCATTAATGGGCCAAAAAATTTATTTTTCTACAATCTAAAATTTTCTCTTTAGGGGATGGATTTGTGGGTAAAGTAAAAGGGCGGGGGAATGGTTTCACATCCACATGGAAGTGAAAGACAAAAATATTGTTTTTAAAAACCATAAATATATGTCCATAAAAAAAAAAATACTTATACTATATTAAAAAAATAAACATTCAAAACTTTTCATTTATATATTACACACTTTGTATGACTAGGGTCTTCAAAAAAGTTTGTACCGATAGTTCAAAAAAAAATTACACTCAAAACCTAAAAAAATTTTAACCAATTTTGAAAAGACATTTGCCCAAAACCCATAACTTCGGTAGGGGGCATGTTTTTTAAAAAACAATTGCCCCAAAAACCGTTCCGGTAGGGGGCATACTTTTGAAAAGACACTTAGCCCAAAACCCATTACCAAGTAGGGGCATGCTTTTCAAAATGCACTTGCCCTCAAAACCCATTGCCTAAAGGGGGCATGCTTATCAAAAGACACTCGCCCCAAAAACTCATTGCCTAGTAGGGGCATGCTTTTGAAAAGACACTTGCCCCCAAAACCTATTGCCTAGTAGGGGACATGCTTTTTCAAAAGACAATTGCCCCAAAACCCATTGCCTAGTAGGGGCATGCATTTAAAAGGACACTTGCACCAAAACCCTAAATTTTTAAATCGTTAGTGACTCGACAAAAGCCATAAACCCTAATCTTAGCAAACGTCATGAACCCTAATCTCAGCCACCATGAACCCTAACCTCAAAGAAACGCCATGATCAACGCCAAGAAACCTAATCTCAAAGCAAAACTATGAACCCTAATCTCAAGAACGCCATGAACCCTAATCTCAAAGAACGCCAAGAAACCTAATCTCAAAGCAAAACTATGAACCCTAATCTCAAAGAACGTCATGAACCCTTAGATGTAAAAAACTTTGTACTCCAAGTAATAAAAACTTTGTACTCAAAGTAATAAAAAATTTTGAAACTTTGTACTCCAAAGAATAAAAACTTTGTACTCTTAGATGTAAAACTTTTGTACTTTAGATGTAAATTTTTGTTATCACAAAAAGTTTCTCAAAACATATCCAACATGGATCTAGTTTTGTAGATCTCATTATAATTAACGCGATGGTGGAAACGAATTAAAAAGAGATGTTTGACGAAGAAGTTATTGCATTTTAAAGTTTGAAATTTGTTTCAAAAATAAAAAGCGACAGATCCGACATTCATTGACCCCGCTTATTCATTATGTCGCGTTAGCAAGAAGACACGCGACGGAGAAAGCTTTCACCGGGGACACGCGCAGACCGCGTCTAATAAGATTAGAGACATAGCTCTGACGAGCGCCACGTGCCCGTGCACTGCTAAAGTTGGCTGCGCACGCGCGCCAAATAAGATTAGTGCCTTCTGTCGGCTGTAGCAAGCACCATCTGCACGTTCGTCATCTCAGACTTGAGGTTCACGTCTTCCTCAAGCCCCACACCACGAGCCCAGGCTTCGATCTGTTCAGTGAAGAAGCTCCCAAGGATGGTTTGCACCAGCCACCCTATGGAAGCATCCGCCAACACCCCCATCATCTCTCAATTCACCTTTTTTATCACATCTCTCAGTGCACCCAAGGAAGCAGGAAAGAGGGCGGAGAGGCTGTTCTTGTTTGCTGAATAGCTTTTTTTTTGAGGAATTGCTTGCTGAATAGCTTTGAGAGGAAGAGTTCAAGAGAACTGCGAGGAAGAGTTCAAGACAATGGATGGGATGGGAGGCTGCA
The DNA here is from genome assembly GCA_015847255.1 of Hyparrhenia diplandra. NCBI lineage: Eukaryota > Viridiplantae > Streptophyta > Magnoliopsida > Poales > Poaceae > Hyparrhenia > Hyparrhenia diplandra. The sequence continues at coordinate 106,872 of JADLZK010009915.1, forward strand.
GAACTCAACACTGATCAATGGTAATCATTGCCACTTCAGTGAATGACATGTAGGTCCAACCGACTCAATGACATGTGGGCACAGTGACAAAGGAGCTGTGGCCTCCAAACACTAGGGTCATCATGTCACCTATCCACTACTTGTTGACTGTACTCCCATAGAGCAGCTGCAGTGCAGTTTCTTGGAAGCTGCCTGAGTGAGCTTGGATAACCCTGAGAAGAGAAGTGGTCCTCAGTTCCTCACTATAGCTAAATAAACTCATTATCGTTCTTTCTTGCTCTGCCTCTTGAAAAGGTTCTCCTAACAGTGGATTTAAGGTGGATTGAAAGAAATCAAAGGAGATTAATAATCCTATAATGCAAGCCATAATCAGCCTCATTCCCTACAATCCCCTTTGGAGGGGAATAAATGAACAAGCTAAGGTATTTCGGTATGGCATCAATGGACCAAAGGCATGACAATGGCATTGGTTAGTTTCTTATTGCAGAGGTAAACACTACACTAAATAGGGAACGAGACCTGAAGACGCCCAGAAACATTCATTCATATATCAGTGAGGCACCGGACCGGCGCTGCGTGAAGCAGTTGGGAGTGAGTGAGCGTGAGATGGAGGGAGAGAGTTGACAAGCTCAGCGCGTGAAGAAATTACCTGGCAATGGCGGGCCGTTCGCGCAGCGGAATCCGGACGGGGTGGGGACGCCGGAGCCCGGACGGTGAAGTCAACGAGACAACACCCGAGCGCCACACCCCGCTCTCCTCCTCCTCCTCCTCCATCGATTAGCTCTCTACCCCCATTCACACGGCCGGCGGCGCGGCACGGCGACCTCCGGCGGGCGGCGCCATGGACGCTTTGGTTGGGCTTGGCATGTGAGGCCCATGTCCTCGCGGAGAAACATACACACACAGGATGGGTAGAGTCGTGGGCCTGGGCCAATTCCTGCCCGGCAGATTGTTCAGCGCGGGCCGTGGACTGGACCACGATGATGGTGTAGCCATGTAAGAGAATTACAATTCTCAGACACTTCATTTGCTCATTAAAACAAAAAGCACGGTTTTCAAAAAAAAAAAAAAAAAAACCTCAGAAACTTCAGCTCTGAATGAAACCGAAACCTTTGAGATAGGATAGGAGTATTGTTTGGCAGCTCAAACAAGTTCCTATCCTAATGAATAAACAAGGGTTAATTCCTGTTAAAATAGAAATGACCAAAAACTAAGCTATCACTAAGATGCTGACCAAAAACTCTATCGACAATGACAAAAACAACGATCTCTGTACTGCAATTTCTGTTCTATCTGCAAACGAGACAGCAAGTGCAACACACAATCACAGCGGTATAATCCACGATACTTGGCAGTAAATTCCACACCGTCTCTGCACCCATTCGTCGCTCTCCAGCCATTCCTGACGTCGAACGTGACCCGTGTCGGTTAAACTATCGCTGAGAGGTCATTAACTCTATCGACGATGACAAGCTTAAGGGTCGTCATTAACAATAATACCCATCTCTGTACTGCCAACTAATTCTATTCTATTACCCCTCCAAAAAAAAAACTAATTCTATTCTATTTGCAGATGAGACAGCAAGTACGTGCAGCACAACACACCACAGACGCATCATTCATCTGGCAGTAAAATCCACACCGGCTCTGCATCCATTCGTCGTCTCGATCTCCTGCAAATTAAAAATTCCTCTCCTGCATCTCTCCTGCAAATTGAAAACCAAGCCACCCAACCATCCCAATCTCCTTCTCCTTCATTCGTCCTCCTCGCTCCTGGTACCTTGTTCTTGCGTGCGTTGACTTGGCTGCTCTCTCTCTGCTCCTCTCCTGCTTCGTTCTCTTCTGTGGCGACTGAAGACTGAAGAGCAGCCAGCCAATGGAGGAGGAGAGCATCACGACGCCATTGCTGCATCAGGAGGAGAAGGTGTATCACCCGGGATGCCCGGGCTGTGCCAACGACCGGAGGAAGGAGCTCCAGGAAGGCCTGCCGTACAAGGAGTTCTTGTATGTCTGGATCATCTGCCTCGTCACTGGTATGGAGTTTCTAAACTTGGTGTTGTATGAAAGCTTCTGTTTTTATGCGCCCTGATCAGATATTCAGATCATCAGATGTACCAACACTCCGTAGAGCAGAGTCTGGGCAGTTGCCCATATAAGAGCGGCATCACCGGTAGTACCAGTACACTATAGTACAGTAATAGCTAAAAAGGCCTCTACTCTGCTTCCATAAAGTCAGGACTAATTTCCTGTACATGCACAATGATATGTAGATTAATTTTTCAATATGTGGATCACCCATTATTGGCAGATATTGATCTGGAAGCATTATTGGCAGCCTTGTATTTTATAATTCTTAACATGCACCTAACTGTTTTCTTTTTGCACACATATATAATTTCATATTTAATACTTCATTTCCCCCTGCCTATAATGTGTCAGCTTTACCGGTGTCATCATTATTCCCCTTCTTGTATTTCATGGTACGTATGTATTCATGTCCTCTTATACTCTAATAACTAAAGATGTTTTTTTTGTTACTTCAACAATAATTGCTAACTATAATATTATATAGAACTTGATTTTTAAAGATTATTCAATCCATTCATGTTTTAATCATACATAAGGTGCACATATTTGAAACATTTTTGGCTAACAAGTTTATCACTTACTAGATAAGAGACTTGCATGTTGCAAAAAAGAACAGAAGACATTGGGTTCTATGCTGGATTTGTGGGTTAGTCCTTGTAATTGTCTTTTCTCATTTTGGGGGCGGTTCTTTGCAGTGTTCTGAAAATTTTATGGATATTTTTCAGGTGCTTCATTTATGCTTGGTAGATGCTTGACTTCAACTGTTTGGGGAATAGTAGCAGATCGATTTGGGAGGAAGCCAGTTGCTATACTTGGCGTTTTCTCGGTGTTAGTAAAAGAAATTATTGCTTCTACCACTATTCATCAAAGTGTTCCTCTAACTTAATTCTAGTTATATTCAGGGTCATATTCAATACTTTGTTTGGGCTTAGTACTAGTTATTGGATGGCAATAGCTACAAGATTTCTACTTGGTGCTTTAAATGGTTTGCTTGGGCCAATTAAGGTATTGTGAATTGGGATTTTGTTTCATGGGAGATGTATTGAACAATTAATATACTTATTAATGCGTAAATTTCACAGGCTTATTCTATCGAAGTTTGCAGACCTGAACATGAAGCATTGGGAATATCACTTGTAAACAAAAGACTACTCTGATGAAATCTCAACTTTTCTTGTTCTATTTGTATTTTGTTATTCTAAAGTTCACTCCATGTAACTCTAGGTTGGCACTGCTTGGGGTATTGGTCTGATCATTGGGCCTGCTATAGGAGGCTACCTTGCACTGGTACAGTAGACATCCAATAATTTTAGGCTGTCAACTGGAAATGCATTATGACCTAGTTATATCATGACAGCCTGCAGAAAAATTTCCAAACCTATTTTCACCTGACTCATTCTTTGGGAGGTACTCTTTCTTTGGTTAATACTTTATTATATTGTATAACATATTTGATTTCTAGAATACTTACATTCAATAGAAACTTAACAGGTTCCCGTATTTTCTGCCATGCTTATGCACCTCACTCTTGGCTACTGTTGTTCTTGTGATCTGCATATGGATGCCGGTACGTGAGATTGCATTAGTTAGAAATATTAGCTTTGTAATTAGAAATATACTTAATGAATTAGGCTATTTACTGACCTTTGTGCAGCTTACTGATCAATATGAATTAGGCTATTTACTGACCTTAGTGCAGCTTACTGATCAATCTACAAGTTTTACATGAAGTACTGATCAATCTACAACTTGTACATGATGTTACAGAACAAACTTCTATTATAATTGCAAATGATTTCATCTGATTACATCCATACCATTTACAATACAATGATCTATCAAGATTTCGTAGAAAAATCTCAACTATCTTAATAGACGATATATATGCCTCCTTTAACTTTCATAAGAGATACTATCTATTTGAATTAGCCCCCTTGTAAAATAGAAAGATGATAACTTTCTTCCCTAAACCTCGCATTATCAGCACAAGCTGCACTGGTTTCTTCCAATAAAATGTAAACTGAAGTAAAGCCTGAACAATGAGGGGGAAATCACATTTTAAAATATTTCATTTGTACGATGTTGACCTTTTCGTCCCTCAAATTTATCCTTCCTCATTCTGTAGTAAATTATATTGGGTGTATTTTTAGGAGACATTACACAAGCACAAAGTTCACCAGAATGAAAGTAAAAATGATGAAGCTTTGGAGTCCCACCAGAGTGACTACAAAGAGAAGGATGAACAAATTCCAAGTTTGGATGACAAGAAGAGTTTATTCAAGAATTGGCCCTTTATGTCATCCTTAATTACATATTGTGTATTTTTCCTTTCATGATATGGCTTATTCAGAGGTATTCTCGATATCAATTTCTTATTGTTTTCTAGTACTAAAATGTGATGGGTAATTATGCATTCACCAAATATGTGCTAAGCTAACACGATACAGATAGAAATGGACTTAGTATAACAAAAATATAATGTGTTCATTTTCTTCGGGTTACAATCACTATGGAGTATGGATACCTGTATAGTTAACTTCGGATGATTCTGCAATTAATTGAACTCTTTAACCCTTTTATGTATTTTTGTCAGACATAGTATTTGATGTTTTCAACACTGATTTTTAAGTGGAACAATATGTATTAATTGCAGCTATAAGAAATGAGTTACCTAGATGTTAGTATAACACAAATTTTTAGCCTATAGAATATATGTCCTAAATCCTAATATGCAACACATGTCATCACGACCCAAAACCTTATCTCAAAAAACTTGTAGCCACAAGAAAATTGCCTTGGTAGTGTCCAATGATAAATAAATATACTACACTAATACTAGAAACACATGTAATGTAATAAGCAAACCTTAGATTTTTTTCAGTAGCAAAGAGTATTGATATCATTTGAAGTCAACTTCAGGTTTTCTCATTATGGACTGAAAGTGATAAGAAGTATGGTGGCCTCAGTTTATCATCTGAAGCTGTAGGTCAAGTGCTTTCAGTTACAGGTAACATTTCTTTTAGTACTGTCACCTTTTTTTTTTTTTTTGTGAATTACTTTCACCAGCCTTGCTAGTGTAATGTATGTACTTGCCATTCTGTCAGACTTAAGTTGCTACTAGGAAACAATAGGCCTCAACATTTTCGGCCTACCCCGCCGGGCCAGGCCCATACCGAGGCCCGCCTAGGCAGCAGTGACCGAACAATGCAGGCCCAAAACACTAAAAAAAAAAGACAACAAGCAACCCGTGCCCGGCCCACAACTCCAGCCCAACAGATCAGTGGGACATTATTGGACATGATTTTCACGGCTTGTCATTATATATCGATATATAAAGTGGGAAATAACTTAAAAGTTTTGCTTTTGTAAAAAAAAAAAAAATTAAAAGTTTTGACCCAAAAGCTAAACAGAGTATTCAAAGCCTTCCTTGAGTGTAGCTGTCGTTTTTCTTTCCTCTGTCATTTTCACCTTACTTTTTTTCTATTTATTTGTAAATTTGTATTAATACTGACAAATGGCAGCATTTTGGCCCCTTGCATTCCAGGTGTCAGTCTTCTTATATATCAATTGACTGTATATCCTCATACTAATAAAATCCTTGGACCTATCAAGACTTCTCGAGTTGCAGCTGTGAGTAAAAAACTGCTTGTTCAACTGCAGATATAATGCTCTATGTTTTGGCTGCATTTCATAAGCTATGCCTGATCTTGCAGATTCTGTGCATACTTATTCTCTTTGGCTATCCCTATATGACATATCTATCAGGAATTGGACTATCGATCATTTTGAATATTGCATCGATCCTGAAAATTAATCTTGCTGTGAGTATTTTTCTTTTTTCCATCACCTTGACAGATTCCATACAACTTTCATGTTTATAATTTCATCCATGATATGTTGTATCAGTCTACCATCATTTCGAGCAGTTTCATCCTTCAGAATAATGCTGTGGTATGTTCCCCATAAGTTAAGATAAATTCAGCACCAATCTATAAATGACTGGTGCAAGCATGTAGCTGACTGATGAACGCCCAATCCTTACATATTAACAGCGTCAAGACCAAAGAGGCGCTGCAAATGGACTGTCCATCACAGTAATGTCCCTATTCAAGGCAATTGCTCCTGCAGTTGCAGGCACTGTGTGAGTATAATTAGTTACTAACCACTTTTGTGAGAATAATGGGTTTATAGCACCAAATCCCTACTTCCATGTTAACCCATATAGCAAATAGCATTACTTATAACACCTACAAATGCAGGTTTTCTTGGGCACAAACGCGGCAGCATGCTTTCTTCTTTCCAGGTCATTTTTCTTAATCTTTTTCCCACATTTTATTATTGCATCTGAATTAGGAATTTTTGTAGGCACTATTTGAGTTTCCATGTACTAGAATGAATGCAAGGTTTTAATGTAGTGTAAACTTTGGTCTTATTCCATACAAACAGGTGATCAGATGGTGTTCTTTCTGCTGAATGTCATTGAGTTTCTTGGACTTATCTTCACATTCAAACCCTTCATGGCCGCACCAGAGTCCAGAGCAGCATGATAGGAGTTAGGTTTTTCTGTTTTATTTTAGTTACAAGAACATTGAATCATTCAGATCGATGGTGGGTCATAGCATTCATAGACACGGCTGCTTTAGTCATGAAAAAGAGATGAAAAGAGAGAACCGATTGCTCTGTATATTTATGGCCGTATATTTGTATTCAAGAACATTTTATATATCAAAAGAATGATGAGACAGAGGAATTCACTGGACATAGCTGAAAGTCGATGACAATGATTGTAGCTATACATGAGCAACGGGCTGGCTCGACCGGCATGGCACGGGCCCGTGCTAGGCATCGGGCCTATTTGGCCCATGGGCCACCGTCTTTATGCCGCCCTGTGCCACCGGGCCTAGCCGGACGGCCTAGGCACGCCTTTGTCGGGCCAACTTTCATGCCACGACGGCCCGAAAAGCACGGGCCAATAGAGCATCGGGTCGCCCGAGGCCCGCTAGGAAGGCGGGGAGGCGACGCCGAGTCGGCGGCGCTGGAGCAGTGGTCCGTTGTCGCCGGACTGTCGTATGCCAATGGAGGAGCAACAGGTCGCCGGCCGGCCGCGCCCATGGAAGAGAGGGGGAGGGAAGAGGAGGTGGCTCGCGCCGAGGCCGGCCGCCCGGCCGAAGCCACCACTACGCGTGACTCTGCCGCTCGCGATCTCCTGCCTCCGCATCCGCGCCTTGCTTTCTGCACGCCTCCGGCTCTATCCTTGCTCGCTAGAGGAAGGGGAGGAAGATGAGGCCAAGCTCACGGGAGGAGCCGATGGCGAGAACAGAGGAGCGGCGTAGGTCTGGGGCTCGTCTTGGGCGGGTTGGGGATTTTTTTTTTTTTTTTTTTTTTTTTTTGAGAATAGGCGGGTTGGGGATTTGGGATGGGAGGATAGGGTTGCCTTTTTTTTTAGAATCAGATAGGGTTGCCTTATGGGGGACAGGGAATACAGCATGGGCCATTAGCAGGCCAAGGCAGGAATCGTGCCTCTACCGGGCCTCCCTTTCAAAACCGTGTCGGGCCGTGCTGGCCCGCATGCCTTGGGGTCAGCCCAAGCACGACCTGCTACGGGCATCGGGCCGGCCGAAACGCAAAAAGACACTGTGAACACCCGAAATTTTTGCATGATTTTAAAATAGCTAAATTGATTTATACACCTTGCGCAGAGTTAATTAAATTGATATATCAGCCGTGTTCGCGGTCATGAACGGCCTTGGAGACATTAATGAATAAAATCACATGTTTATTATGTTGTTGATATTAAATTGATGTTATATCTGTTCACACTTGTGATTAATGGGATAATGGGAATCCTTTATGCTTAAGCTTAAAACTTGACCTACACTAAAAGCAACCGTAGTTAAGATAGTGTCGACTCCCCGAGCCTCATAACCCCCTGGCTATGCTTGCGGAGTTCGACATGGACTCACCCTTGCTATATCACATTAAACAAATAAGGTGGGTGTGATGACTACGATGATAACTACCGTGATGAGTACTACTAGGCTTGTTGTCAACCAGTTGACTATCCCTGTGGAGTTGGAGCAACCTTGGAGTGCATTTATCAGTCTTCCGCTTGTGTTAGAACTTTGATTTTATTCTTGTATTGGATATTATTCGCTATGTAATAAAGTCTCGGATATGATACTCCGGTAATTTGTCATACATATGTGAGATTGATCTCCAGGCACATATGCATTCTATATTCGTTTTTGTCCTTTTAAAATGGGTATGACAAGACCGGTGTCGGACCGTGTTTGGGTTGGGCCAAAAAACCGTGCACCGGCCGGGCCTTCATGCTTTGTGCTTTTTGCTTAGGTATAATTGTAGCGTTGTAGCAATCACACAAGTCAAGGGTTCTGGCCAAGAATGGCAAAGTCCGTTGGTTGTGGGGCTCCCACCCGAGGGTTCAAATCCTGGGGTGCGACACTTTATCCTGGTTTATTTCAGATTTTCCGGGCTATTAAGATTAAGTGGTAGGCGACGTCCCGTCGACATTGAGGCGCCTATGGTGACTTTCGTGAACTTCAAGATTGCTTGGCTCAGTCCTTGAAGGTGCTCATAGGGGTAGGGTTTGCGTACGTGTGTTCATAGGGGTGAGTGTGCGTGCGTGTTGAGTGTCTACGTTGTCTTGTGTAATCTCAAAAAAAAAAAAAAAAGCAATCACACAATAGAACTTGGAATACGACGGATGGGCTACCTCAATCCCCTGTCGACACACTTTTGGTTCCGATTCGGAGCCGCGGATGTGGACACACGAGCCTTCGGCTAGTTACGGTGTGTCTTCTAGGTTGTTGTAAGGTATACTCTTCTTCTCCATCTTAGTGAAGCACTACCACGGGGAGACCCCGAGAGTCTCGCTCTCTCGAAACCTCGATACGAGTTGAGAGCGTGCGAAAAAGGTGTTGCGATTGCCGCCGGGGGGAGGTGGTCTCATCGCCTCCGATGGCCCGGGGGCATCTAGAGGTGGCGAGATGGCGGTCCCTCTCGCCGGCCCGGTGGGTCCGGTCCTAGTTTAGGGTGTCCTAGGTCTAGGGTTTGGTCTAGGTTGGAGTCGAGTCTTGGTGGCGACTCCAAAGCATGGAATAAGTCCTCCGAGCTGGCTGCGCCCGTTGGCGTTTTTGCTCGACGCCCGGCGAGTTCATGGGGGTGGGTCTCCGTTGTGGGGTCCCTATTGGAGTCTGCATGGTTCGCCTCTCAGTTGCCTCGGTCGGTTGCGCTTCATTGAAGGTACTATGGCGGCCGCGGGTTTTGCGACTTGTTGGAGTGCGGATCATGTTCGAGTTTCGTGACGGGCCGTCTGCGAGCTTCGATTCGGGATGGCGAAGCGCCGGGCTGTACCCCCGGCCGATGTTCTTCCCACGACGACTTCATCGTGGTCTTCGGATTGGGTGGCTATTGCGGCTTCTCAAAGCCGTGCGATTGGGCTCCTCAAGATGCAGGGGTGGCGAGGCTTCTTCTTCCTCGACGGTGGCGGCGGCATCATCACGGCGGTGGGCTTAAGAAAGCTTCCGCGAGCTCGGCAAGCACAAGGTCTAGGGACTTTAGTGGAATTTTCAATTTTCTCGGTGGCTTTTTGTGTAAGATGGTTGGGGCAGTTGTCCATGTATCCTTTTTCTGTTGTATCCGTATTTGTATGCGTATGTACTTGGTTTCCTTATCCAATAATATATGATTTAATAAAAAAACAGAAGCACTACCCACAGAGACAGTAACAAAGCCAGAAATATTTTTAGAGGGGCTAAAACAATGGAGATGATGAATTGCATGAAGATTTAATGGTGATTTTTGTTTTTACTACGAAGAATTAACCTTGATTACCGGCTCGTAGGTGGGGCTAGAGCCCGACCAGCCCTACTGCTGGCCTCCGTCACTGCACAGTGACACATTTGTGAAAGAAAATAATGACTCTCTAACTACATCTACATCTATGTATATCTGCTTTTTTTTTTTTTTCTCGATCGAGCCATTCACCCGTGTTTCATTAAGAGAAAAATGTTCACAAACACAAACAAACGATCTGCCATGCATCGATCAAATTTAAGCCAGATATATATACAGTACTAGTTAGTTTCTACTTAATTTACTTAACTTTTATCGGTCGGTCGGTTAATTGGTCGACCCGCCGATAAACATATGATCCACACCTGCTTGATCGCGGTTGCTGATGAGGTTTTGCTATTGTTAGGTTGATCTCAAAGGGGTCCAGCCCAACGGCTCGCCCAATCCCCTTTTTGGTCAGCCCTGATCGGGGGCATCTAACCCTAATGGTTAGTGGGCCCCGTCGCATCAAGCGCTAATAAATAGAGGAGGGGAGCGGCGGCACAAGTTACGAGAGTTACGACAAGTTAGACGACCGCCACTTCTCCCACCGTTACTCCCGGGACTCCACCGATCGGAGAGCGCAGATGCGGCGGGGGGAGTACCACTAACGCGAATCACCGAGGGAAGACCGCGACACGGATGAACGGTCCCATTCTTTCCCCTTTTACTATTGATAGTTGATTAATTAGATTAGTTGATGTAGTAATCTAGGATTATTATTATCATTGTTCTTGTTGTTTCCTAATCCGATTTCTTGCTAGAAAGATCCTTATTTCCATCAATGGTATCGGCCGATCTAGTATGTAGATCGGGTTTTGGGAATTTAATCCGCAAGAAAAGCTCAGAGACAGAAAGATCTTGATTCGTCTTGAATCAAGTATCTAACCCTAGCGCGAGTACAAAACCAGTAAAAGAAAGACCGATTCGCTTCGGATCAGGCAAGAAATTCCGGGAGAAATCCTAACCCTAACCAATTCAGATCGGGCAAGCGAGAAAGCAAAGCAAAAGAAAATCAAAGCCGTCGTTCGTGCGGGCTAATTAAGAACAGAGCTATTGGGTCCGGGGAAATCACGCCAACGCGCGACCTGGCCTCGAGCTCCGTGCAAGGGCGTCACCTCAAAGCCGCTCGACGGCGGCGCGCTCCGCCTAGAGGGCGAGCTCGCGCGCCGGTGAGGGGCCCCAGGCGGCGCCACCATTCCTTCCTCCGGCCACCATGGCAGTTGTAGCTGTGTGGTACTCAGAGAGTAGAGGGAAATGAAAAGTATAAGCGCAGGCTATGCGTGCGCGATTGGCCGGGACACCCGCCGTCGCCGCCATCGCCGGCTCACAGAAGAGTGGCGCACACAGCGACCAAGGTTGCTACTACTGTAGCCGCTGCGGCATGGAGATAGAGAAGAGCAAGAGAGAAAGAAAGAGAATGGTCGGGGGAGCCGTGTGCGTTTCGCCACCGGCGACCTCCAAACGGCCGCCACCGCTTACTCGCCGGAGCTGGTGGCCGCCGGCGCACACCTACTCTGTGCAGCTGCTGCTAAGAGAGAAGGGCAGAAAAGGAAGGGGAATTAGGGTTCCTAGGAAGCAGCTAGGGTTTTGTTTGACCGAAATGCGAGGGCAACCGTCAGATTCAATCCAAGCCAGATCGACGACTCGAGATCGCTCCAATGTCCTAGCTGGGCCTGCGGTTCTTTTTGGCCCATGCGGGCAGGATGCGAAGCGCTGGCGTCTGTGGCCGAAAGTGGTTTCGGGCCACTTCGTTTGCCTCGGCCCAATAAGCAAAAGGAATGATTTTTTCATTTTTCTCAGAAATTCGCAATAAGAGTTTTGGGCCAGGAAAACACACAAGCCGTCCACGGGCTGAAAGCAAGGCTGGGCCAAATAGTTGACCTGCGGTCCAATAAGTACAGTACAGTTTAATATTTGGTTTTTCAGAAGTTTTTCAATAGATATGATGTCAAATTTAAAGATAGATGCCTAAGTTTAACCTCTAATTAATTTGCACCAACGTGCTTATTATTTAGAGAGCAAGATTAGCAAGTTATACTTCTGAAAATAGCAAGATATTTTTAAGTTTCCCGCCAAGCGCAAGTAATTATAGTTTATTCTCTTATTAAATTGAACCAACGAGATATTTAATTTGAGAAGCCAAGATTTAAAGCTCAAGAAATTTAAGCATAAGAAATTTTGTGATGTTGCTATTTTTGACCAACGTTAATAATAGCAAAGTTGCAATTTTGAGATTAGCAAGTCATAGTAAGTTGTTTTAAATTTTCCTTTGCGCAAGATACTCCAAAGATTCTCTTATTAAATTGAACCAACTAGATATTTAATTTGAGAAGCCGAGATTATAAGCACAAGGAATTTTTGTAATGTTGTTATTTTTTTGACCAACGTCAACGATAGCAATATTGCAATTTGATTGAAAAGCTAAGATTTTCAAGCACAAGTTATTTTGTAATGTTGCTATTTTTTGACCAACATCAATAATAGCAATATTGCAATTGAAAGTTTGCAAGTTTCAAGATTGAAGCAAGTTATTTGTATATCTTGATTTTGACCAACGTTAAATTAAGATATGCAATTATTTCTAGTAAGAATATTGATGTTCGATAATTTTTTCAGATCTCAAAGCAAAGATCCGAAACTCACATCCATGAAGTATCATGGGGTGTGAGAGATCATATTTTGAGCATGAGCACTATGGCGCCGAGTTACCACTACCGGATGGTTTTCTCATCCATTTGGCCCTAAAGTCACTTCCTAAAGAGTTTACCATTTTGTTGTTAATTACAACACACAACTAGACGAGTGGGATTTAGAAAAGGCCATTGCCATGTGCGAGCAAGAAGAAGAAAGGCTGAAGAATTCAAAGAAGATAAGAAAGACAGATTAAGGTGGCCAAGCTCAAGTCCAAGCTATAGCAAATTTATCTCTAGTCTTGGCTAGTGGTTTTCACATTTCGGTTATATGATGTCAGTCATGTTTCCTAAGCTAGAAGTTTGATTTAATTTTGAAGTATGTGAATTGCCATTTTGCGCAAGTTTTATTGTAAGTTACAGTTTGAATTCTAGTTATTTTGCACCAACGTGTAAATAATTAGAAAGCAAGAAAAGAAAGAGATTTGAATGAGAATGCATTATTTGTTAATGCAAGCAAGAAAAGTATGAGAATTGATTCCTCATCGAAATTATGGTATTGTTGTTAAGACCATATTTCGAGGGGGGGAGAAAAGAACGCTTACGCTAAGAATCAATCCTCCCACCACAAGAAAGGAGCTAAGCGAAGCGTAGGGATACTAGAATTGATTCATATGTGGACCTTTTCTAGTAACATTTGTGAATGGTTTTTGATTCCTTCATTACATTCACAGATGGATGCTCTCGTTATGGATAAATCTATCCAAAATCAAAGAATGTTCGGAAGCGTTAGATAAACCTAAGATATTCAAAGCTAAGTTGATCGAAAGATCAAGGTAGTAAGATCAGGGTGTGGGGGAGTATTGTCGGCATACCCCTTATGGATAGTTTTCTAGACCTATTTGCAAGGTACCTTACGGAACCTGGCATGGTTGCACAGTTCTCCACGCCGGGGGAGCCTCAGTAGAATGAATAGCAGAAAGGCATAAAGCAAGATTAGCTACTCTACGTTGCCTGTTAACTTGTGGATAGAGGCGTTAAAAACCACTGTTCACATGCTTAACTGTGCGACAAGCAAGTTGGTGCACAAAACACCACATGAGTTGAGAACAGGCAAAGAACCCTTACTCCATTATATGAGAGTTTTGGGGATCCCCGGTATAAGCGAAAGTTTTTAACCCAAACAAAGAAAAGCTAGATCCAAAGATAGTAAGCTGCCATTTCATTGGCTGTCAAGAGAAATCAAAGGGATATCATTCTTGTTATCCAGACAAGAGCACCAAGTTTGCAGAATCAAGACATGCTAGTTTTCTAAAGCAACAGATGATCAGGGGGAGCACGGTAGCGCAAGAAAGTAACCTTGAGGAGAAGCGGCATTCGTGCCTACTCCGATGGTGCAAGAGACCTATTTTATGCTACCTGTTGTTGCTGGATCCACATCACAAGACAATCGTGGGTTGCGGCACCGCCGACTGCTCGCCTATTGGCAATAGCGACCCGATGGTGAAACCTCGTCCTTCGGAGCTGAGTGAAGTCGTTGTCGCGCAAGAGCAACAAGTAGCCTCAAAATGAATAGCCCCAAGTGGACAAATTGCTAGTTACAAAAGCCTTCTGGCTGATCGCAAAGAGCTAGAAAATCTTCAATTTCAGATGACTATATTGTCTATGGATGTGAAGAAGTTCAGATGGACGGTGATCCCACTTCATTTGAAGAAGCATGAGAAGCGCCAAAAGCATCTAAGTGGCACAAAGCCATGAAAGATGAATTGAGATTCATGAGCACTAGTAAAGTTTGAGACCTAAAAGAAATTCCTAATGGAGCCAAAATAGTAGATTACAAATGGGTCTACACGGTGAAATGTGACTCCAAAGGGAATGTAGAAAGTTTTAAGGCATGACCTGTGGCAAAGGGGTTTACCCAAAGAGAAAAGAGCAAGGATTATTACAGGATCACAATAGCCCTAGTAGCACGTTTGATCAAGAATTACATCAAGTGGATGTAAAGACAACATTCCTAAGTGAAGAAGACTTAGAAGTAAAGAATACATGGCACAATCGAAAGGTTTTGTTGTGTAAGATAAAGAAAGAATAGGATGTTGCCTAAAGAAATATGTCTATGGACTAAAGCAAGCATCTAGACAATGGAATTTGAAGTTTGATCGATGATCAAAAGTTTTGGGTTTTAGAGACGAGTTGAGGACAATTGCATGTATGCAAAGCTTAAGAATGGGAAATACATTTTTCCTAATACTGTATGTGGATGACATTCTGCTATCAAGTAGTGATGTTGCTCTGCTGCAGAAAATCAAAAGGGTATTGTCCTCAAGTTCAGATTTGAAAGATATTGGTGAAGCCTCTTTTGTTTTGAGCATAGAAACTCACCGAGATAGAAGTAAAGGGGTATTGGGTTTTGTCCCAAAAGCCATACATAGAGAGAGAAAGTTTTTTGAAGAAATTCAATATGTATAGGTACAATTTTTCATTGCCTATTGTCAAAAATGACAAATATGGGGGCATCAATGTCTCAAAGAATGAGTTTGAATGCGATCGCATGAAAGCAGTTCCACCACGACTTAGCTATCGAAAAGTTTACAAGATAAGTAAGTGTGCACACGACCAGGCCTAGTTTTGTAACCAAGCTGCTTAGCAGATATCAAAGTAATCCTAGTATGGAACACCAAAGTCTAGTAAAGAAAGTTTTGAAATATTATGCAAGGCATGAAAGGCTCATGAGTACGCGAGAAATGAAAGAAAGTTCAAGTCAGGGTACCCATCTATTCGCGCAAGGAGCCGTAAGTCAAGTGAGTTGGGACAGGTGAATTGGCTTAAGAAATTTATACCGAGTTTAAAGGTGGTTAATAGCATCAATGAACCACTAAAGTTGTATTATGACAACGAGCTAGCAATAATATATCTTCACAACAATAAGTCAAGCAAGGCCACCAAGAATATTGATACAAAGTTTTGTTGTGAGGGATAAAATCCGAGGATCACGCCATAAGTTTTGAAGAACATAAGCACGTAAAGATGCTAGCGGATCCGACATAAAGGCTTACCGCCCAACATGCTCGAGAGAACATGTAACCGGTATGGGTTTAAGGGAAAGCCTGTGATTCCTGGATAGCATGGGGCCCAAGGCGAGAATTCATCTCTAAACAGAAAAGTGCTTGTAGCTGTCGAGTCTAACGGTTATGACTGTGACGACGAAGCATGCTCAATGCATCATTTTGTAAAGGGGTGGGTTAACAAAGCGTAAGACGATAGATGAGATCAAGGGGAGAATGTTAGGTTGATCTCAAAGGGGGCCCACCCCCAACGGCCGCCCAATCCCTTTTGGTCAGCCCCGATCGGGGCATCTAACCCTAATGGTTAGTGGGCGTCGTCGATCGCGCTAATAAATAGAGGAGGGGGAGCGGCGGCACAAGTTACGAGAGTTACGACAAGTTAGACAGCCGCCACTTCTCCCACCGTTACTCCCGAGGACTCCACCGATCGGAGAGCGCAGTCTGCGGCGGGGAGTACCACTAACGCCGTCACCGAGGGAAGACCGCGACACGGATGAACGGTCCCATTCTTTCCCCTTTTACTATTGATAGTTGATTAATTAGATTAGTTGATGTAGTAATCTAGGATTATTATTATCATTGTTCTTGTTGTTTCCTAATCCGATTTACTGCTAGAAAGATCCTTATTTCCATCAGCTATTTCTCAATTAAACTATCGATTGAGACGCTGACCAAACTCTATTGACGATGACAAGGGTCATTAACGATAACAACGACCTCTGTACTGCCAATTCTATATTTGCAGATGAGACAACAACAATAATGCAAGTGCAACGCGTACCACAGCGCCGCATCATCGTCGGTCCACGATCCGTGGCAGTAAATTCCACACCGTCTCTGCATCCATTCGTCGCTCCTGCAAAATAAAATCCCTTTGGCTCCAGCTTTCTAGCTCATTCGTGACCACGACGTAACCTGACCCGTGACCATACCAAGCAATCTCCTCCACCATTCGCCCCCCTCCTGGCGCTCTTGCGTGCGTTGACTTGGCAGCTCTGTTAGCCTCGTGACCCGTGACTCCGTGAGAGGCCAGCAGTCCAGGAGGATTTACACGTCTGTTGCCAACAATGGAGGAGGAGAGCATCACATCGCCATTGCTGCATCAAGAGGAGAAGGTGTACCACCCGGGATGCCCAGGCTGTGCCAACGACCGGAGGAAGGAGCTCCAGGTGGGGCTGCCGTACAAGGAGCTCTTGTATGTCTGGTTCATCTGTCTCGCCACTTGTAAGCAGTTTTCTGTCCTCCCTGCTGCATCTTCATGTCCTTATGTGTATGTCTCTTGGAGTTGGGTATTCTATGAGATAAAGATTTTGGTTTTCTCTTGGAGTTGTGTGTTCTGCGCCCAAAACCGACAGTAGGCTCATAGTCCGGGCAATTGGCCCCATCCTTTGATTGCTCTTCTTAATTTGGTAGAAGTGACGTGACAATGATCCAGAACCTCATATTTGAATCTCAGTGGCCATTTTCTCCTCACAAAAATATCAATATTCACAAGCATGCCCAAAACCCAGTTGCCTCCATTAATGCATAGGGACGCACGTACAAGCAGCACCTACATTAATAATAAATGGAAACTCACCAAATTATGCAGATAAATGTGCACACGTATCCATCGGCTGAAGGTGTAAGGACATGGGACAAGAATAAAGATAAATGTGCACACGTATCCATCGGCTGAAGGTGTAAGGACATGGGACAAGAATAAAAAGTAGAATATGATTTCTGATACAAATAAACAGGACACAGAGAAAATATCATGAATTAGAAATAGTCCGCACATTACTGATGTAAAATTGTCTTCTATATTTTCGGTAAGACTTGAAACCGATGGAAGGCCGGAACCCAACAAATATGCTCCCAACATTTTTAGCCACTTAGAATACTCATTGATTTATCAATTGCTTTTTGAGAACTATTTTGGAGATGTTCTTAGTGAACAAAATTAATGAGTATAGCCATAAGCACATATTGATCTAGCTAGAAGCATTATTGGTAACTCTGTATATTTTATAATTCTTAACATGCACCTCATTGTATTATTTTTACACATATATAAATGCATATTTAATACTTCATATTTCTCTTACCTATAATTTTTCAGCTTTGACGGTGTCATCGTTATTCCCCTACTTGTATTTCATGGTATGTATATTTCATCGTGTCCTCTTATCCTAAAAACTAAAGATGTTTTTTCGGTTACTCACCAATAATTGCTAACTAATATTATATAAAACTTGATTTGTAAAGAATATTGAATCCATTCCTATTTTTACATGCACGGGTGCACATATTTGAAACATTTTTGGCTAACAAGTTTATCATCACTCACTAGATAAGAGACTTTCATATTGCAAAAAGAACAGAAGACATTGGGTTCTATGCCGGATTTGTCGGTTAGTCCTTACAATGCCATTTCTCATTTGAGATGGTCTAGTTATATATATACACACACACAATGTTTTTGAACTTTTGATGGAAATTTTTAGGTGCCTCATTTATGCTTGGTAGATGCTTGACTTCAACTCTTTGGGGTATAGCAGCGGATCGGTTTGGGAGGAAGCCAGTTGCCATACTTGGCATTTTCTCTGTGTTAGTAAATTAAATTGCTTCTACCACGATTCATCAAAGTGTTATTTTATTTATTCCCCTTTTATTTTCACTTTTTATAATGTAATTCTCTAACTTAATTCTTGTTAATATTTAGGGTCATATTCAATACTTTATTTGGGCTTAGTACTAATTATTGGATGGCAATAACTACAAGATTTCTCCTTGGTGCTTTAAATGGTTTGCTTGGGCCAATGAAGGTATTGTGAATTAGGATTTTGTGTCATGTGAGATGTATTTCTTAGGTTTAGTAAAACTTTAGAATTGATGGTAGAGGAGCCTAACATCTAAGGCGGGGCAACCCTCAGCTATCATGCTAATCTTCTAGGTTGAGTAGGTCTAATAAGTTCTTGGTATGTTGTGGTATCCGGTGGACCTGGGCTTGAGGGGGCGGCGGCTCATATACAGCAAGCTAGGCCGAATCCGCTAGACACTCTAACAGTACTGCACAACTAATATACTTATTAATGTGTCCATTTCACAGGCTTATTCTATCGAAGTTTGCAGACCTGAACAGGAAGCATTGGGAATATCACTTGTAAACTATAAACTACACACTCATGAAATCTCAATCTCTCTTGTTCTGTTTATATTTTTTATTATGAAGTTCACTCATTGTAACTCTAGGTCGGCACATCTTGGGGAATAGGTCTGATCACTGGGCCAGCTCTTGGAGGATATCTTGCACTGGTATGCTAGACATCCAATAATTTTAGGCTATGACAATTGGAAATGCATTATGACCTATTTATAATATTATGACAGCCTGCAGAAAAATTTCCAAACCTGTTTTCACCTGACTCATTCTTCGGCAGGTATTCTTTCTTCAATGAAGACTAATATTATATTGTGCAACATACTTGATTTCTTGATTATATATACTTATATTCAATAGAAACTTAACAGGTTCCCCTATTTCTTGCCATGCTTATGCTCCTCGCTCTTTGCTACTGTTGTTCTTGTCATCTGCATATGGATGCCGGTATGTAAGATTGCATTAGTGTAAAAATATTAGTTTTGAAATTAGAAATATACTTAATGAAGACTATGAACTAACCTTAGTGTGTAGCTTACTGATCAATCTACAATGTATTCATGAAGTTACAAAACAAACTTATCTATGTTTGTTAAAAATGATTTCATCTGATTACATCCATGATCTATTACAATACAATGGTATCAATATTACACAGACACTACTAGAAACTGGAAATCTATAAAACTTATGTTTGGAACCTCCACTAACTAATTCTCTCGACATGCAAGCACGCCACCTCACCATTCCACTAACACCCCACTAGCATGCCACCTCACCAGCCCATTAACCCTTCCTTGCGCCACGTCATCAACGTGCCCCACATGTCTATGGGCATAAAAAAGGTTATAACTCATGAACTAAAAAATAAATTAAATTCTGATTATACCATTAAATTCATTTTAATAAATCCTTTAAAACAAGATCTCACATGGATATATTTTGATAAAATTATAAGTAGGACCCGTTGGTATATAGAAAAAAAGAAAAAAAAAGAAAATAAAAAAAAGGAAAAATAAGAAAGAAAAAGAATAGGAGGTGATAGTAATATTGTAACTCATAGAATTCTCCTTCATACCCGCGGCAATGCGTGGGGAATCCACTAGTTTCCTATCAGTAAAAACCGATGCGAAAAATACCAAATACCGACAGAAAATTTCGACAGTAATAACTCGACAATCTTAAAGATCCGCCTCTTTTATCTTGAATAAAAGGTCTTAACAATTCGAATTAGACTACTTACAAAATAAGTAAGGATAATAAGAGTGTCTAGAAATTTCCTTCCCTAAACCTCACATTGTGCACAAGATTTAAGCACAAGTCTGTGCCATTTCATCTTTTAATAAAATGTAAACTGATGTAAAGCTTGGACAATGAGGGGGTCATGTTTTAAAATATTTCATTGTACGTTTGATCCTTTTGTCCCTCAAAATGATTCTTCCTCATTCTATAGTAAATTGTCTTGAATATATTTTAGGAGACACTACACAAGCACAAACACCATCATAATGGAAATAAAAATGATGAAGCTTTGGAGGCCCAACTGAGTGAATACAAAGAGAAGGGTGAACAAATTTCAAGTTTGGACCACAAGAAGAGTATACTCAAGAATTGGCCCTTCATGTCATCCTTAATTACATATTGTGTATTTTCCTTTCATGATATGGCTTATTCAGAGGTACCATTCTTGATCTCAATTTCTTATTGTTTTCTAGCACTAAAATATGATGTCTGCTTACATTCACCAAACATGTGCTAAACATAGAATATAATTAGTAGGCACAGATAAATGTGTGTAAACTAACATGATACAAATAGGGATGGACTTAGTATAACAAAAAAATGTTTTCTTGATAGTACAAATATCTTGGATGGTTACAATCACTGTGGATACGTGTAGTTAACTTTGGATACTTTTGCAATTAATGGAACTCTTGAACGATTTTATGTATTGTCAGACATAGTATTTGATGTTTCTAGCACGGAACAACATGTATTAATTGCACCTATCAGAAACGAGTCATGCATCTAGATGTAGTATAACACAATTTTAGCCTACACAATATGCGTCCTAAATCCTAATATGCAACCTATACATATCATGATCCACAACCTTATCTCAAACAACTTGTAGCCACAAGAAAATTTGACTTGTGTCAAATGATAAATCTACTACATTAATACTATAATACATGAAACAAGCAAACATTAGATTTTGTCAGTAGTTGAGCATTGACACCATTTGAAGTTAACTTCAGGTGTTCTCTTTATGGACTGAAAGTGATAAGAAGTATGGTGGCCTCAGTTTGTCATCTGAGGACGTAGGTCAAGTGCTTTCAGTTACAGGTAACATTTCTTTTTTTGTACTTTCATCAACCTTGCTAATGTAATGTATTTACTTACCTATTCTATCATATCACACATAAGTATTTTTTGAGCAACTTTTGTCACATTTTTTTAGGAACACTTCTGTCACACTTAAGTTGCTAGGAAACAATAGACCTTGACATTTTTGGCCTACCTCGGCAGACCAGGCCCACCCCGAGGCTCTTGCTAGACCCGGCCTGGACAGCAGTGACCGACCAGGTGGGAAGCAGGCAGCGGCCGACCATCCCTCCCCCTCATCCGCGTATTGTTTTATCTTCCAACTCCCACATGTTGCTTGGCCCAACACGGCCCAAGCCCAAGGCGACCCCTCCCTCTCTCGCATCCCACCGCCTCCACCGTGATTTCACCCACGCCAGCAACCTAGGGTTCCGACAAGCGTCCCCTTTTTCCCCAGCTCCGGTGAAACTATAGATTGCCGGCTGACCGGGAGAGGTAGGCAGGACAAGCGGTGGGAATAGAGAATGGGCAGCTTAAGTGCAACTGGCGGTGTGGAGGCGGTCAGGCCGGGAGCGGTGTAGGGATGGGAACAAGGGGCCGCCACGAGCGCACTTGGGCTCGCCGAATGGCCAGTGGACGGCGGAGTTGGCGGGGTGGCGAAGAAGGAGGTGGGCGAGGTGGTGGGCCGTGCGGGCGAGGTCCATATAGGGTGGTTGGACGCATCTCTCATATGGGGTTGTCGGACCCTAGCACCGCCCCAACATTTATTATTCCATTTGGTTTATATCAAAACTAAGGCCGAGCCCAGCCGTGCAACACCAAAAGCTCAAGAACTTTTCCCAAAAAACATACAAAAGCTCAATAAAAATATGGTACTACAACAATAATAATTGTAGCTGGTATTTATCGATATAAGTGAAAATTAATTTTAAAATTTTGACCCAGAAGCTAGATAGTGCATTCGAAGTCTTTCCAGAGTCTAGCTATCGTTTCTTTTCCTCAATGTTATTTACACCTTACTCTTTTCTATATATTTTATACGTGTATCAATACTCACAAATGGCATTATTTTTGGCCCTTCCATTTCCAGGTGTTAGTCTTCTTATATATCAACTCACTGTATATCCTCGTACTAATAAAATTCTCGGACCTATCAAGACTTCTCGAGTTGCAGCTGTGAGTAAAAACTGCTAGTGTTCAGATGCAGCTATGCTCTTTCTTCTGCCTGCATGTCTTATCGGTGCCTGATCTTGCAGATTCTGTGCATACTTATTCTATTTGGCTATCCCTATATGACATATCTGTCAGGAACTAGACTATCAATCATTTTGAATATTGCATCGATCTTGAAAATTAATCTTGCTGTGAGTATTTTTTTCTTTTCTCCATCACCTTGACAGATTCGATATGACTTGAGCACTTAGGATCTGTACATACAATTCCCATTTTTTTTTTTTTTCATCCATGATATGTTGTACCAGGCTACCATCATTTCGAGCAGTTTCATCCTTCAGAATAATTCTGTGGTATGTCCCCATAAGTTAAGATGAATTCAACACCAATCTATAAATATGCAAGCATTAGCTGATTGATGAACGCCCAATTCTTACATATTAACAGCCTCAAGACCAAAGGGGAGCTGCAAATGGACTGTCCGTGACAGTAATGTCCCTATTCAAGGCAATTGCTCCTGCAGTTGCAGGCGCTGTGTGAGTATACTTAGTTACTAACCACTTTTGTGAGAATAAACTTTAGTTTGGGTTTGTGTAGCACCAAATCCCTACTTCCATTTAACTCATATAGCATGACTTATTAGTTACCTACAAATGCAGTTTTTCTTGGGCACAAGCACGACAGCATGCTTTCTTCTTTCCAGGTCAATTCTTTTGCCCCCATTTTATTGCATCTGAATACATGTCCAATGGAACTCCCCGCCGCCGGCGTTCCTCCGCCCGATGCCCTCTCCCTCTCCAGCCATGACCGCCACCACTACCCCACTCCACCTCCCCTCCACTCCTTGACGTGAGGTCCTCCGCTCACCCACCGCTGCCATGGAACCGGGCTCCGATCGCGGCGCTGGGCAGATATGGTGGAGGAAGAAGAGGAAGAGGAGAGAGTCCTCGCGTCGGCCATCGGGCTCGCCCGGTATCCGGAGGACGGTCCTGTCGACGAGGCACCGCTGGCCTCGCTCTCCGTTTCAACGAGGAGGATGAGGGCGCCGCCTGTCTCTCGCCCGGCGCGCTCGCCGGAAGAACCCCTCGGCCCGTGGTCCTGGTGGATGCCGACGCCGGTGACTCGGAGGGGTTCTCCGACTCCGGTTCCGAGTGCCCGCCGTCGCCAACGGAGGCGCGATCCACCGCCGCCCGGCCACGACCGCCATGAGGCCTTCGTCGCCCCCCGTCGGGCAAAGCGGGGACGCCGACGCCCTGCACATCATCGCAAGAGACGCAAGCGCCGCTGATGGGCGTCGATCTCCGACACAATCCCCGAGCCGCGCCCGAGCCGGCGTCGGTCACCGCCACCGTCCCATCCGGCCGGGGTTCGTGGCACACCCGATGCGGAGGGTTTCTTTCAGGTGGAAAGCGCCCGCGGGGACGATCGCCGCCGAGGTCACCCAGGGGCCGTGCCGCCGGAGTTGATCGGCCTATGTTTCAACCGCCTCCGCGACCGCCATGTCAAGGCGCGGTGCACTTTCCGCGCGATGCCCTCATGCCGGCGGGAGGGCACCGTGCAGAGACCTGTCCACGTGGTGTGCGGTCGGGACGAAGAGGCCGCGTGAACGGACCTCTCCGCGCCGCCTGTCTCCGCCGCGGCGGCCCACGATTGCCTCCAATGTAGTGCCACCGCCGCCACCTCCTCCTCCTCCACCACCACCACCGCCCCACCGCCGGAAGAGCCAGCCGTCAACCTTCCCCGGACGTGGCCTTCGTCGGGGGCGAAGGCCGTCGCTCCGACCAACGCGCGCGGCGAAGATGGGCGCGGCAATGACGTCGAGGACCGCAGCAGCGCGGCGCCCCCGCCTCTCCCACCCCACGGTGGTGGTGTCTTTGGCGGCGCGCACCCCCTCCTCCGCCTCCTCCCACGGAACGACACCCGGCCGCGCACCCGGGCGCGACCACATGGCAGGAGGAGGTGCGACCACCGCCTCCCCACCCCCACGGCGGCGGTGAGCGGGCGGCGGCGCGCACCCTCCTCCGCCTCCTCCACCGGAACGACCACCGCGGCAGCGGGAGGAACGACCACCTCCTCGGTCTCGGATCGACCGCGGGCTTGGCACCCCACCTCCGGAGTTCGACCGCGACACCTTGCTGCGCGTGCGGCCAGCGAGGGAGCTCCGTCCCATCGTCATAATGCCACGCTCACCGACTGCGAACGAGGAGGATATCCTGGGGCCGGGCATTGGTGGGGATGGTGGGCAGCCCTCGATCATCCGTCTCCATGTCCACCGCTGCGGTATATAATTACCTGCAGTCCCGCCGACATCGGCCGAGGACGTCAATGTGCAACGACACGAGCCGGAAGACTTCTGGTGCACGCCGAAAACATGGCGGATCGTCAACGGGTTCTACGTGCCCCTCTTGGCACCGGGCTGACCCGCTGTCGGGCGACCACAGGCTGCGCACCTCACCGATCCGCGCACAGGCCTTCCGGTTTCAGCGTCCGGTAGGCATTCGCAGTTGCCCGTGCACGCTAGGAATGCAATGTCCGCCCAAGCCGTGCTTGGGCCTTCTTTGCACGATGAAATCTCATGTTTGGTTTTGGAAATTGATGACACACTTGTGGACTAATCCTTTGCTCTTAGTATGTGACTTAAGAAAGGATTAGGTGGTTGACAAGGAGCATGATGATCATGAACATGGACAATGTCGGTGGACTTGATGGATCGTCAAGCTCGGTGATCGGCTTGAGAGGAACCCGGGAGATCAAGGCAAAGGTATCTTGATAGGGTTTTTCTTTCGGTGATCAAGACACGATAGAGCGTGTGATCACATTATAGGATAGATAGCCGACTATCAAGAGGGATGCCGCGACAATCCTTTTGGTGAAGTGCTTCTAGGTCCAATTGACTTGCATATTGCATTTAGGACATGAGAGCACTAACTTCGATCTTGCCTAACATCTCGACGTGCTAACATTGGTGATAACGTGGTCATCTTGATGTGTTGGGAACCCTTGGCAAGAGGCGAAGCAAGGTTGAAGCAAAGAGCAAAGAAAAAGATGAAGACTTCTTTGTTTTCGGGCGACCGGATGGAAAGTGACGGGACGCACACACCGGTGGCTCCGGTGGGTGCGTCGCAGAGAGCCCCCGCGGCGGCATTTTGGCCGGACGCGGGGATCGGACGCAGGACGGACGCCCGGTGCCCGACCGGAAGCATCGACCGGACGCTGGCGAAGGAGGGCGCCGGTTGTGGGCCCATGCCTTGTCGGTAGCGGCCGGAAGCACCGGCCGGACCCTCGGCCGGACCACCGGTGGTTCCGGTCCAAGGCCCCGGTCGGTCTTGCCAGAGAGCAAATTTTTGGAGCAACGGCTCCATTTCGAGAGGAGCCCTATATATACTTGGTTGGCTGGTTCTTTGGGACCACTCTTACACATTTGAAGCTTCCAACTTGCTAGTGAGCATTTGATACTCCTCTCCACTCATCTCCCCAACTCTAACTCGAATTCTTGGTGAGATTGAGAGTGATAGAAGTGCATTGCATTGCTTGGTTGCATCTAGAGCACTTCATCCTTGGAGAAGCCGCGGGATTCTTGTTTCTCTTGGGAATTTGCCCGATTCCCTAGCGGCTTGGAGCAAGAGGCGGTGTTGAGCTCGAGTGGAGCTTGTTCGACGCCACACCGGTGGTTATTGTGAGGGGTTGAGCCTTACCCCGCGGGAGGTTCGCGAAAGGCGTCACTAGTGGATTGCTCGTGGCTTGTTGGACCCTCTCTTGTGATCGTTTGCTTGAGCGCCCATAGGGGTTTTGGCACCGCCATTGCTTAGCACACGTCAAGTGAGTGTGTCGCCACAACGAGGACTTAGCGTGCCGGCAAGCACGTGAACCTCGGTAAAATCATCGTGTCACTTGATCACGGTGATTGGCTACAACCTCGACACTACGGTGGTATTGTATTCTAGCACCTCTTGCATTACTTTCGTAGTATATCTTGTTAGAGTGCTTAGTGTTGTGTAGCTTGTTTAGTTAGCTTAGCCTTGTTAGCTCCTAGTGGTAGAATTAGTTAGTGTATCTTGTCCACCTAGGAGTAACTTAGCAACCTAGCCATTGCTTGTGATTAGAGACATTAGAATTGCTAGAATTGCTAGGAGGCTTTGCGTAATTAGTTTGAAGCATTTGCTTATTCGCTACGCCGTCTTATTTACTAACCGCCTTGCTTAGTGTTGTTTGTAGAATTTTTAATAGGCTATTCACCCCCCTCTAGCCATTAGGACCTTTCACACGAGGATCCAGCTGGCTCGGCCCCTGGAGTGCCCCTTGATGATGATCGTGAGTTTTTCGTTACCGCCTGGTGCTGGCACCCGCGGTACATACCTGAGGAACAACTCATTAACATCCCGGAGCCCGATGTGGGGGCGGCGATGGAGGTGACCGGGCAGCTCTACCTCCTACTACTCCGGATCCCGGAGTGTCAGGACTTGCGCACGCCCCCTGAGGAGGAAGCTGCTCAGCCTCGTGACGACGTCGACCGGGAAGATGGCAAGGGTGATGGCACGGCAGACCAGCTGCGACGTCCGCGACCACCGTGACGCCGCGGCCGGACTAGGGGGCGACGTCCGCGACCAGCGTGACGTCGCGACCAATGTGAGCACTTCCAAGGGCCCAGCGCGCGACACACACCTTCGGCCGGCGGCCGTAACCACGACTACTTCGGGTGTCAGCAGTCGCCCCACCAAGAAGTGTCAAGGTGGGTGCCATCTCCGCCCCTATGGCACGACCTACATTTGTCTGAGCTGCATGGCGTTCCGCTAGAGGATCGGTGGGCACCTCCCTCCCCCCGCGCACACCCGGTCGAGGGCTCCCGACTCGCCCGGCCGAGCCTTCCTTGTGGAACCGGAGGGTCTCCAAACGCCTCCGCCCGGCAGGCGCCACCCGGACGCCTACACCGGCTTCATCGGCAAAGGTTGTGCACGCCATCCATGTTCGTGCTTCGATCCGGAGATAGTTTGCAGGTACATCGTGGCTTCGTCGGGACTTCATCAATGTCGCCCCACACTTAATTCAAGACAAACGTGGATCGCGGCTAGTGCGGCCAGCCTCCCCGTCGATTGGTGGCGGGATCTAGTGCGGTGGAGCTCGCCGGTGTTCCCGCCCCACATCCCGTGGATGCACCGACTGATTGGTGGAGTGAGCTCGCCAAAGACGGCTCCTTTCACGGGAGGTTCCACGGCGGGAGGTGGCGTCCACGGCACCGGCGGGAGGAGGGAGGTCACGCCACCGTGCCGCGAGTGCGGGCTGTCGGGCACCTTGCGGCAGCCCCCCTTCAAGCGCCCGCCGCAAGAGGCGGAACCGTTGGGCGCGTCGAGGGGGCGCTTAGCGCGCGCCAGCACGGCTCGAGTCGCCCGGTGCCGCCGGCGCCGTCCCCCGCGGGGGTGTGTGCGGTCGTGCACCCTTACTCGTCGGTGGCTCCGGACACCACAACGCCACCGCCGCCGGCCACTACGCCGCCGACACCGCGGACACCGCGGCCGCCCTCCATGTCGGACGTAGGCGCGGCGACTCTCTCCTGCTGCCCCTAGAGCAGCCGTTGGAGGCCCTCACCACCTCACCCTGCGCATCTCACGGACGCAGGAGGCGTGGGCGCCAAGGCGGAGTGACCATTTGGCCGGCAAGTCCTCCTTCCGGGATCCCAATCTCGAACGTCGGGGCTCGGCGCGTCCTCCTTAACAAATGGGAAGGGAGGGCGGAAGGTGCTTCATCTCAAACCCCGGACTCCACCGTTGCTAAGAGATTCCAAGATCATTTCGGTGGTAATGTCCCCACAGCACAAGCGGGACATGGTGCAGATCCTAGTCCCCCATGGCCGCTTGCGCGGAACCGTCTTTGACGACGGCGACGAGTTAATCGAAAGCGGCGGTTTTCTTCTCGGTCGCAAATTAGGTTTCTTCCTAAGTACAACTTGTTAGCTCCACCGTTCTAGCCGGTGCCTTTTGTTAGTGTGTCGCCTAGTATACCTTGGCATCTCTCCAGTTGTATGTCTAGGATGTAACTAAACTATCCCACTTCTCTTAATGCAAAACGGGCAATGTCCCAGTTTCGAAAAAAAAAATACATGTCCAATTCAGATGCAATAAAAATTCACTTAGCTACTTAAACTATGTGAGTTTTCATGTACTAGAATGGATGCAAGATTTTACTATGGTGTAAACTTTCCTCTTATTCCATAAACACAGGTGATCAGATGGTGTTCTTTCTTCTGATTCTCATTGAGTTTCTTGGACTTATCTTCACATTCAAACCCTTCATGGCCGCACCAGAGTCTAGAGCAGCATGATAGAACACTGAATCATTCAGATCGATGGTGGGTCATAGCATTCATAGACACGGCTGCTTTAGTCATGAAAAAGAAATGAAAAGATCAGAACCGATTGCTCTGTATATTTATGGCCGTATATTTGTGTTGAAGAACATTTTATATATCAAACGAATGATGAGACAGAGGATTTCATTGGACATAGCTGAAAGTCAATGACGATGATTGTAGCCTTGTAGCAATCACACAACAGAACTTGGAATACGACAGATAGGCCGCCCCAATCCCCTGTGGACACGCGAGCCTTAGACAGTTACCAGTGTGCGTTCCAGGCTGTTCATCTATACTCTTCTACTCCATCTTAGTGAAGCACTATATCACAGTGACACGTTTGCGAAAGAAAATAATGACTCTCTAACTACATCTATATATATCTGCCATGCGAAAGAATTACTTTATGCCGGTTAGAAACAGAATTAGTAACAAAAAACTTAAATGTATGAAATAGAGTTACTCATTAGCATAAAGATTATTTAATCTTATGTTTAAACTCCAAGCTGAACCAATATCAAATAAAAATATTTAGATATGTTAGACGGGTAACAACTTCTCGACGGTAATGTAATAAAACATATATAATAATTTGTTAGGAAATCCTTGGTAGATGATTTAATCCCTTTAACTTCGTCCTTCACGTGTTATATCCCCGCGTTTGTCGTGGGTATGAAAGAGAAATTTATGAGTTAGAATATTACTATCACCCTTCTATTCTTTTTCTTTCTTTTTTTTCCCCTTTTTTTATTCTCTCTTTTTTTATTTTTTTTTTATTTTACTCTATACCAACTACCATCAATGAGGCCTATTTGTAATTTTATCGAAATATATCCATATGAGATCTTGTTTTGAAGGATTTATTAAAATGAATTCAATGGTGTAACCAAAATTTAATTTGGTTTTTTGGTTTGTGAGTTATAACATTTTTAGTTAGTTCAAATAGTGGGTCCGCCACTTTGGATGTCATAGTCTTAGTAGGCCTTAGCACACTTAGATGTCGAGAGAACTCCCTAGTGGGGTTTCTCTAGGTGTAGTTTTAATTTAGTTTTTTGGTTTGTGAGTTATAAAATTTTTTAGTTTGTTCAAATAGTGGGTCCGTCCTTTGGATGTTATAGTGTTAGTGGGTTGTTGAGGTGACATGTTTACATGTCGAGTAACTTTCTAGTGGGGTTCGTATATAGGTGTAATAGATTTGCAGATGAGACAACAACAATAATGCAAGTGCAACACGTACCACAGCGCCGCATCATCATCGTCCATGATCCGTGGCAGTAAATTCCACACCGTCTCTGCATCCATTCGTCGCTCCTTCAAAATAGAATTCCTTTAGCTATCAAAATCCTAGAAAGTTCGAATGCCCTTTCTTTAATAAAGATACTCATCCATATGAATGGCTCTACTCATCCATATGAAGAACGTAGGATCTGAGGTGCTGCTAATAAGGCCTTTTGCAAATTTAACTTCAATTTTTGCCATTACCTTTCTCACATTCACCTCTAAAGCCGAGATAATTGTGAATCATTTGTTACTGACCCCTTGGTAAAGGCAGCATGTTAAAGATTCCCTCTAAAGCCGACAGTAGGAACCACACAACACACAAATAGACGAGTTCCACGTGGCCTGACTATAGTTTATTGTCTCACTGAGTCAGCCTCACCTGCTGCACACAGCATAAGATCGTTGCATCCGCGAGCTCTTCCTTTTGGCTTACTGCATCCTGTCCCGATCGATCCCACGACCACATGCACCTTATCTCGGCCCGCCTGCAGAACCGCTGGACTGGAACTGGATAGTGACTCAGTGAGGCAGCAGCTAGCAACGCAGCACAACAAGGTGAAAGAAACTAAGAGAAACAGAGGCAAAAAGATGCCCGGAGGCGAGGGCGAGGCCGCAGCGGCGGTGCCATTGCTGGAGAAGAAGCCTGATGAGTACTTCGATGGCTGCCCCGGGTGCGCCATGGACAGAAGGAAGGCGGAGAACCCAGGGATCCCCTATGGGCTCTTCTTCCATACGTGGATCATCAACCTCGTCACCTGTAAGTGCTAGTTTCTCTCTTTTTTTTCTGTACATGTTGATTC
Organism: Hyparrhenia diplandra; assembly: GCA_015847255.1. Taxonomy (NCBI): domain Eukaryota; kingdom Viridiplantae; phylum Streptophyta; class Magnoliopsida; order Poales; family Poaceae; genus Hyparrhenia; species Hyparrhenia diplandra. The sequence continues at coordinate 137,579 of JADLZK010009915.1, forward strand.
TGTGCATCATTGCTTCTTCTCTGGTATAGTGAACTAGTACTCCTCGATCAGGCTTCCATGCGAAAATGGAATTTTCTTGGTGTTGCTAATCCTCAATTCATAAACAAAACATAATTATTTGCAAATCTACTGGATTACTAGATGAAGGAAGCAATTATGGCACTACAAGACGGGATTTTTTTTGTTTTGTTGCTACAATTGGTTCATGTATGTGTACAATCCTTGGCTTCATATATAGAGGATTATTTTGTATTGTCACCCAAGCTGGAGAGTTAAAGAATTGGTCATTCGGTAAACAGATCCAATCATCAACCTTTACCATGTTATATACGCTCAACAAAGATCGACAAGTAGAGTACGTAGACCGCACACCTTAGTTTTATTATAAATTTGCACTTTAGTTGTACCATCAATTTTTTTATTACATTTTACATGAAAAATGGCTATGTGAATTGCAATTTGACCTCTTAAATGCATCCAATGCAATGAAGTTACATTAATTAAATTGTGTTAGTTACAATTTTCTAGTTCATGTCTATATTTTTAAGGTAGAAGTGGGTATAGAAGCATGTAAATGACATTTTTAGTTATTTTTTTGTTAATATCAGTTTGGAGGGTAATTTTTTGGGGAACCAATGTGAGTAATTTGTAGATAGTTTATGCCTTAGAGAGGACAAAGAGGCTTTTTACTGTTCATACTAAGATAACAAATATGAATACTCCATATTAGCGGTGGAGGCATTTATAATATCTTTCTCAACATCTTTCTACAAGAAGATGTTCAATGATTGTAGGGTCGAGGATGGCTAGAGGGGGGGGTGAATAGCCTATAAAAATTTTCTACAAGCTCAACTAAACAAACCGATTAGTATAAAACACGGCGTAAAGCGGTTTACACTAGCTCTAGTGGTCTTGCAAGCCTTCTAGTGACAAGACTAAATATGCTATGATCTCTAGGTCACACAAGGTCTATGTCACTACTCTATCTAGTGAACAATCCTAATAAGGGTCTTATGCTAGCAAGAGCAACTACACAAACAAAAGCTAGCTCTCTACTTAAAGTAAACTAGGAAAGTAAATACAAGAGAGGAGAGCTTGTTATACCGTCGTGTAGAGGCAATGACCCAATCACCACGAGGAATAAGAATAACAATAATATGATGAAGATGCCAATCACCAAAAATATGATTCCAATAATATATATATCAATCAATCCAAGTTCACCGGAAGACAAGAGATGACACAATTGATTTATCCCCGAGGTTCACTTGCTTGCCGGCAAGCTAATCCCCGTTGTGTCGACCAACACTTGGATGGTTCTTGGACTAGGCGGTGCCCTCGCTAGTTGGCCCCTCGGGCTCTCCAAGACACCACTCACAAGAGAGGTAACTCAATGACACGAGCAATCCACTAAAGTAGCAATTTGGTGTCCCACCGGGGAAGCTCAAGAACCCCTCACAATATCACCTTGATTGGGGCGGATACAATCACCAAATCCCTCACCAATCAATCCAACTCCAACCGTCTAGGTGACGGCAATCACCAAGAGTAAAGAGATGACCACAATTGCAATAATCACCTAGTGCCACGAAATGAATCACAAATGCAATGCACACTAGGGTTACCCTCAAATCCTCTCAAGAACTCAAATCCACCAACGAAGTGGAGAGGAGAGGGAAGCAATCTTCTTGGAGCCCTCAAATCGATCTCAAGCACAAGCTCTCTCACTTGATTTCAGCCCAAATCAGTAGATCGAGAGAGATGAGGAGAGGAGCTCTTTTTCTCTGTTCTAGGGTTGGAGAAAGGGGAAGAACAGCTCACTGTAGGATTTCGAAATTTGCAAGAGAGAGAGAAAGGAGGGCAGCAGCTCACATATATACTCTTAGGCACAACAGCTCTCCAACGGTTGGCTCCAACGGGCAGCTCCCCAACGGCCAGAACGCAGCAGCAGAGTCGCTCTCCCTTTCTCTGTTAGCTCGGAGCGGCGGCGCTGATATTTTCTTCGACAGAGAAACAGACGAGTCCCCTCCACATCGATGTAAAACGGGCGAGTGGGCTTCGTGTGTTCAGCTTCGATGGGAGGCAGGAAACGGACGAGTGGGCCTGGCGAGAGCATCAGCGATGCAGCCCTGGCCCAGCAGCATTTTTCCATTCGGCACCAGCACAGTAGCAAGGCCATTCGGCAACCAACAGCTCTTTCCATTCGGCAACCAGGTAACGTGTCTCGTTCGGCAAAGCATTCTGCAACAGCAGCTTGGCTCATTCGGCAACAGGCAGCAGCACGTCGTGCTTTTAGTTTGAAAAATCAGTCCATCAGCCGAAGCTAAGCTAGCAAGCAAGCCAAGGAAACTTGAGTACGTGTATGTGTAAGTGCATCACATATACATGTATATGTATATATATAGACATATATATATAAATATTCCATGTATTTTCTTTCTCTCAAATTTCTTTTCCAATAAACTTGCAATTCTTGATCCAAATAAAATGCCATCTCATCCAAATTATGTCAAACCTTTTGAGCATATTTAGATGACATTTTCTCAAGCATTTTCCAAAGAGCTTATCATCGAGTCACCACGTCACTAACCCAAATGCACATGCAATTTGAAATTCGGATTAAGTGGCACTAGGTGAGTAAAGCGATTATGATTTTCTCCTCTTTATAGTACGGTTATCAATCCTAAAACACTCACATCCGCTAGATGTCTTGAGTGTAAAATAAAATGGCCCTATCAAATATACCTTTGCCTTGAGCCCATTTTATTTTTCTTTTTCCAAGTCCAAGCACTTGATCAACTTTTGGATCATCACCGTGCATCCACCATGACCACCATGCTTCACAACTTGGCTAGAACCATCTCAAGCTAGATACACACTTAAGCATAGAGATTAGTTCTAGGTGTCACTAATTATCCAAAACCAAACTAGAGATCTTCAATGATAACTAACTAGACAATTATGTATCATTCACCTTGTTGCCTTAATTATTCTTTGTATATTTATTCATTTAATTTTATTATATACTTGACTAATTTGCAACTTTCACTATCTTTATTTTAGGCCTACCAGCATCATCATTGTTTCCCTACTTGTATTTTATGGTAAGATCATCTTATTTGCATGCTCGAGATTCTAAACGTTGACACAAGGATATTATTGTCAACAATACTATCCATGCCCATACTTTTGTTTGCATGCTTGTGATTCTAAATGTTGCAGTGTGCGTGCGCTTGGTGCAATGTAGTCAACCATGCATGAGGTTTTTATTGACCTTATGATCTACATTTTGTTTCTATACCCATTGTACCATGAATTCTAGATGACATGTTGCAATAATAAAATTTTCAATAGAGCTAATATACCATTTTGTAATTTTTATATAATGCATGATCAAGTTTTTTCTCCCTCAACCATGTATATAGCTTGTTTGTGTGATAAATCACTTTTGTGTAATATGCCATTAGCTAGTCCTCTAATTTTGTATTATAGTATATGGTTGAGCATTGGTGGTACTATGTGTATCATTTAATTAAATGTAGCAATTTTACAAGCACAAACATGCAAGGGACCTATAATATAATGTGATCTACTTCTTAACAACAGATTAGAGATATGCATGTCGCCAAAAGAGTAGAAGATATTGGGTTCTATGCTGGTTTTGTAGGTAATGACCCTCCAAATAACTAAAACATTTATATTTTGCATATAGCCATGTTTTTAAGAAATTATTCAAAATGCCATATTCATCACACTTTTTGTAGGTGCTTCATATATGCTCGGGAGATCTTTAACTTCCATAATATGGGGAATGTTAGCAGACCGTTTTGGCAGGAAGCCAGTTATGGTCATTACGACTTTCTCAATGTTAGCAACTTTACTCTCTAAGAACATCACTTTCAATTAAACAACAAATAAGACATGTATTTTAACTAGATTTATTTCTACCTTATCCTTGATTATTTATGGATTTTTTAGGTGTGTATTCACCATCTTGTTTGGGCTAAGCATGCACTATTGGATGGCGATAGCTACGAGATTTCTTCTTGGCTTTTTGAATGGTTCATTGGGCACAATAAGAGTATGATGACTAAGTGATATAAATTACTACTACTACTACTACTACTACTACTACTACTACTACTACTACTACTACTACTACTACTACTATTATTATTATTATTATTATTATTATTATTATTATTATTATTATTATTATTATTATTATTATTCATGTATCCTAAAATTAGTAATTTGTCCATTGGCTCTTACAGGCTTATGCAGTTGAAGTTTGCCGACCTGAGCATCATGCCATTGGACTATCACTTGTAAAATTTTAAAAACACTATAGCAATGTGATTCTGACTGTTATTAGCATAACAATTAGATTATGATATCTATATTTGTTTTTGTTAAAATAATTAGGTTAACTCATCATGGGCTATAGCCCTTATTGTTGACCAGCTATAGGTGGATATCTCGCACAGGTATTTATGGAAGATATAATAACTAAAATTCATGTATGCATTAATATTATCTAATTATCTTTATACTTTTATTTCATTCCACAGCCAGCAGAAAAATTTCCAAAGTTATTTCCAGTCAACTCACTATTTGGAAGGTATTGTGTGTTACTTATATACTTATTTACGTTATTTCAAATATATTCTTTAACTTAATGGTTCTTGGTTATTTTTCAATAGGTTCCCATATTTTTACCATGTTTCTGTATATCGGCCTTTTGCTTTGTTGTTCTCATAACCTGTATATGGCTCCCGGTAAGTGCAACTTATTATTGTTATTACTACTACTACTTAGTCAATACTTATGCTTTCATTTTATTTTCTTCTTGATACATGAAAAGTTATTAAAACATATAGTACTTGCACCAAAGAATAACAAATTGTTTCATTTTCAGTAATAAGAACCAGAATTAAATGCTAAGAGTAATTGTGTGATAAATCCATTCAACTGAATAAACCACTAATATAATTGTGACATAGAGAACAACCTGGTTCATGGGTTATTGAATTTTGAAGTAGGCTAAAAAATATGCTTGGTCATGGTATTCTCTTTGGCGTGATTGGAAGCCCTTCACATATGAATTTTCTCCTACCTAAATAAGCTACTATTTGAACTCTAAATACCAATAAGTTTTGCATGAGTTTAAACAACTCATTTTAGAAATGCACACGATGAGTCATTTTGGTATAAGTGTTGGAATTTTTATAAACAGGTTGTCCTTTTGAAAATACTAGTTAAATTAGAAGTAGGAGTAATACTCAATTTTGATAAAACAATGATAGATGTGAATGATAAGGTGAGTAAATTCTATTTTTCTATCATATACCATATGAACCTTTATATCTTTTAAAAACAATACAATCTCTAAATGTTGCGAAGATAATATGAGCCACAGTTTGGTCACCTTGAAAGTATGAGTTCTAAGTGAGCTAACTTTGTTCAATTAACATCCAATACGAATTTGCTTCCACTTATGAGAGGTTAATAGCTAAGCCAGCACATCAATTTCTCAATAGTAAGATAGAGTTTCATTTGAGTGTTGAATAACTTTCGTAGTTGGAGGCTACTTAGGCCGTTCAAATTTGAATGTTGTAGTTAGGCTACCATCAAATCCACAGCCCACATAGGCCATTCAAATTCAAATTAATTAGATCATTCAAATTTGAATGACCTAAGTAGGCTAGCAATTTGTCGCTAACCTGATTATAACAGTCAAATTTAAATGATCTAAGTAGCCTAGCAACTAAGATGAAATCGATGTCCTACTTAGGTTCGACATTCTATCTTTATTTGAGAAATTAGTGTCGCAAACCTAGTCATTGACTTTCTTGAAAGGGACAAAAAATAGGTATGGATTAATAACCAAACAAAGTTTGGTACTTCAAATTCATATTTTGAGATGATCTAACTTCGTCCCTGTATCTTGGCAATGTTTGGGGATTTATAGATACAAAAGGTAGTACATTATATGATAAGAAAACGAATTGTACACACATTATTCTTCATATCTATCATTTTATCAAAATTGAGTCATAATTTGAATTTATTTTGTGGTTTAAATAGTACAACTTATTTATAAAATAGGTTGTATATTATTATCTCTCGTGGTCTATGGAGCTACAGTGTAGAACATGGTATTAGATGTAATTTTTTTGTACAACCTTTTATTGATTATCTTAATTTATTTAGTAAGACAATTGAATTCTTCGTTAAAGTTATTTACACATTGATATATTTTCTTTAGTTCTCGATGACTTATCACGTGGTATTTACTTGCTATAGTGACTTTCTTATATGAAATGGGTTGCATTAATATTTTCAGGAGACATTGCATATGCACAAACTTGACAGAATGGATGACCAAGAAGCAACAAAATCTTTGATTGCAAGCTCTTCAGATATCGAAGAGTCTGTTAAGCAATATCATACTTCAGCTATGATTAGGAGCCTATTAACAAATTGGCCACTAATGTCATCTATTATTTTCTTTTGCATAACTTGCTTTGATGATATGGCATATTCAGAGGTATGTATAAACTACTATATAATAGATTGCTCATTTTCCCCTTCATTTAATTTGAACAAAAAAAGATAGTTGGATATTCAAAATAGAAGAATGTTTTGGCTAAACTATCCCACCCTTATTGACTAAGCACATCACTTTACAACTAAATATCATCTTGTTGTTAAATGAAGTATTAATGTTTACATGGATGTACTTATTTTATTTTATATTACCCCATATTCATCCAAATGAATTGTTTCATATATGTGTAACAAGATGGACTTGCAGTTTTCTTATCTCCTTTGAAGAATTAATTCTTATATGCCAATGGGAATTATCCCTTGCCTTACGACCAAATTAAAGGAAAAAATAGGAGTATAGTTTTCTCGCTCGTGAAAGGATCAAACATGTATTTTAAGTACCCAAACATAATATTATATATAACCATGTGTTTATATAAATAAAAAAACTAGCCAACAATCCAACATATTGTTTTGCCCTTTTAGTGTACGTAGTGGCGAACTCTTCAGTTGAGAGAGACACCAACTAGGTTTCAAACCTTAGTGTCACTAAAAGAAATCCCCTCGCTAGCTACCCAACAAAAGGAGCAGTAGTGTGCTCAAAACTCTTTTGGTCTATGATGCTTGTGGTTACTTTGTGCCTTCATTAAGAAGGTTGCAGTGATTGTCATCCCAATGAGTCATGGTGCAACCCTATGTGGTGAAACAAGATTAGGTGATTTTCTTAGTCAATTCGACATAGATTGCTTCTCTCCTAGAAAAAAGAATATTCATCATAATTTCCCCAACTGAGTGATTTTGTCTTACAAAATTATAGGTTTATTCTTGTTAAAAAGTTGTAAAATTCTTGCTAACTTCTAATCATTAGTTCTCTAGATTGGTTTGCCCTCATTATCAAAGAAGTCAATGATATTGAATAAAAAATTATATAATACAAAGTTAAAAAATACTAATATTCAATTGCATGTTTTTATGTATAGAATTTCTACTTCTTTCTTTTCAGCTACGTATTTGTAGATATGTCGAGTCTAATAACAAAAAGACAGAATTTGGTTGAGTCAATATAATGATAATCAATTCTCTATTGTTCAATTAGAAAATGTTAAAACATTTGTGGATTATAATTCCTTGAATTTTTAACACTATTGTTGAGATGATTAAGTTAAAAAGAATGCAACTCACTAGTAAAATTGAGTCATTTAAAAATGACAATTTTTTTTGTAACACTATGTGGGGCATATATTAAAATTGCATTCACTTTAGATCGCTAATTTCTATGCATAGAGGAAACAGCTATAGAAAAACAAAGTTGTTTGGAAATTTTGTGATCATAATAATTTTTCATACTTTTTATTATAAAGTATTACTTTAACTATTTGAGTTAACCTTTGATGTTTCAAAAACACCTATTAGATATTTTCTTTATGGGCTGAAAGTGACAAAAAGTATGGTGGATTAAGTTTCTCATCTGAAGATGTTGGCAATGTACTTGTGGTGACAGGTATTAACTTTCTAGTTAACCATACCAACTTATGTATTGCTATTCCTATCATCTATGATTAAGATAGCTAACATAAACTTCAAGCTCAAGTTTGAATGCTTTAACATGGCAACTTGCTAAACATCTTATTTAATAGTGAGAGATGAGACATATTGAGGCACTTCATAATCATTGTGTGTGGGGAAACATTGAATTCATAAATTCCTATATATATTTTTAGGCTAAAAGTTCACAACATGTTTATATCATTCAAACTACATGATAGAAAAAGAATCATGGACACACTGCAAAAATTACAGAATATAATCTTCATTGTAAACGTTATTGTTAACCTCTAACTTTTATAATTTACCATATTGATTTTTAAATGATTAACACATTTTGTAGGTGCTAGCATCCTTCTATACCAAGCATTTATTTATCCACAAATTATTAAAGTTCTTGGACTAATCAATGCATCACGTATTGCTGCTGTAAGTACAATTATTTACCATAGTTTTTATAAAATTGTTAGTTTAAAATTTTCCAAAGTATCACATATATAATGACCAATATTGCAGGTTTTATCTATGGCGCTTCTTTTCACTTATCCACTTATGACGAATTTATCAAGACCTTGGCTATATATTATAGTAAATGTTGCATCATTGCTAAAAAATTGTTTTGTCGTGAGTACCCTCTCACTAAAGCAGTTCATATTTTGTCTTTTGATAGAGAAAATATCTAACTAGGAGTCTTGTTAATTAGTTGGTTGTAGTTGCTGCTTATATTATATATTTTGTCTTTTGATAGAGAAAATATCTAACTAGGAGTCTTGTTAATTAGTTGGTTGTAGTTGCTGCTTATATTATATAAGAATGCTTCGTAGCTAGAAGATTATAATTGTTAGATCACATAGCTTATCTTTTTTTTAAAATAGTTTGTAAGACTAATAATAAAATTTAAATAAGTTTTCTAGGAATTTGTTTTTGTTGCAATATAAATATGGCTAGATGTCATGTTCATTTATGTATATTTGCTAATATAACATTTAACACTATCCACTATTGATTTCATGTTAGGCTACTATTGTAACAAGCTCCTTCATTCTTCAAAATAATGCAGTGGTATGTTTCTTTTAAATTTTGATTTGATTAAACTAGTATTCCTATGCAAGTTTCATAGATGCATCTTACTAACAGCTTCAGGATCAAAGAGCAACTGCAAATGGCATAGCAACTACTCTAATGTCCTTTCTTAAGGCATTGGCTCCCGCAGGAGCTGGTATTGTGTAAGTACAAATTTAATTGATAGCATATTATATGAGCATCTTTATTCTACTTTTTAGTTTTAGGCTCAATTGAAGTTGAAAATGTTAACAACTTCATTAAGTATTTGTCTCAAGATTCAATTTCTGAAAATAGCATTCATTTACATTCTCTTTAACAAGAGTTTTAGATCCATAGTGTAAGTACCATAAACATATGGAAACAGTACATATGAATTTTATGGAATTGTCGATTTATTGGAGGATTATATGCATATATCTTATTAAATGCTACAGAAATTTAGTTTAATTTTGTATGAGTAGCTGGTATATAATGATATACATGATGGTTCTTTTATTGTAACATCCATATCTCACCAGTTAGTTTTCAAATGTAAGATAAGAATAGTTCATCATAGCAATATATTAAATGACTTATTTTCTATAATGATGCATTCAAATTTTAAACTTAAGGCTCTCAAGGTGCACACTTTGTTTGCACTTTATTTCAATAAATATCCAGTAGGTTTGCCCCTGCTGTTTCATCAAAAAAAATTTACATAAATATTACTTCCAAAACATTCTTGGCAGTGAAGATAATTCTACATTGTGGTAGTCATTACATATGCAACGGTTGTGTTGATAAATACCATGGGTCTTGTTGATATAGCGTTACTCTAACACATGTTATTAATGCAGGTTTTCGTGGGCACAGAAGCACCAGCATGCTTCGTTTTTGCCAGGTAAATGTGTGCTACATCTATTAAGATAAATAAATTATTAGAAAGTATGTTTTGATCAATACACACTTATATTTTTTTAAAAAAGTAACAAACCAAACTTAAAAAATATAGTCCTTTGGTCAATGTTTCAATTGCATTATCGCTTAGAGCAAATGGGCATAACTTTAGGCTTATTATTGCTAGCACAAACGCACTAATCCAAATGTGCTTCTACTTTTGGCATCGGATATATCATCCAGTGAACTACCTTATAGTCAATAATGCCTTACGTGGCTCAATTAGTTAGTTGGATTGGAGCATTATATTCTTATATATTGGATTGGTTGGTTTAGGGGACTGTTTGCTAACTTTTCCAAGGCCTTTTAATTATGTTTATCCACCTTCACGCCAATGCAACAAACAAAGGGTCTAATAATTTCTTCAATATTTCATCTACTTTCAAATTAATGGGACTACCAAATGCAGGGCTTTCAATATCTTACCTGGTCATGGAACTGTAACAAGAAAAAAAAACAATTGTTAGCTAGCTTATATGCATAAATCTATTTGATTTCTCAGTGCGCTATTTGGTTTAATTTGTATGTAGGTGACCAAATGGTGTTCTTCATTTTGGCTATCGTCGTCGTTTTTTGGAATTTATTTGGACATTCAAACCATTTCTAGCAGTGCCAAGGCAACCATCTTCAAGTTAACACTTAAAGCTAGCTAGCTTCAGTCTTATTAATACATCAACTATTACGCGCATGATATATATGGATTCTCTAGGGGTTTTTTGGGTGCGTGGATGAGTAATTGGTCGTTGATCGACATGCATATCTATGTACAAGGTCCATGTTAAAAAAGTCATAATAACTTTACCTAATTAATGGTGTGGCGCGGCTATAACGAATAAGTATGTGACTTTATCTCTCTCTCTTTTTTTTTTTTTTTTTTTTTTTGCAAAATCGAGAATATGACAACTAGCTTCTAGCTAGATGGGTCGGCATTGACTATAGTGTAGATCTATTTGGCTCAGTTACAGCATCCTCAGCTGTACGGACTAGACAGTAACAACTTTGAGCACATAGCTAGCTAATAATATGAATAGGAACACATAACATTCTCACGTATCTCGGAATGTGTGAATAAGACTAGCTCTTGATCAAAATATACATTTTTCTCTCTTGTGTTTAAATATGAAATAATATGTTTAGAGTTAGCTTATAAGTTACCGTTTTAGAGCTACCCTTAAGACTAGTTAGCATCTACTACCAATTAGAAGAAAAAAAATGGAGAGAGTACCAACTAGGCAAATGCTAGTCGGTGCTCTGCTCGATGAACTGGAGCATGGATCCATAATCCATTACGTGGCCATCAGTCCACATATATATAGCCACTAGGATAGTATATGTGGGCTGTGGAATCTGTAGGTAGCAGCAATTCGGCCCACGTCTGAGACGCAGGCAGCTGGGCTACTGACGGGCCTTCCTTTGATTCTTCGCTCGAAACAAATCGCAGTCGCAGTAGTCAAACGCGGGAAAGAAACTGTTACTGTTGAAGGAGAGGAGAGGGGAAAAAACGGCATGCATTATTATTGCAACTGTTACTGTCTCCCTCGATAATAAACATTGATCGAGTACTCCATATAGCGAGTGACGTGACGTGTGGCCCAGCTGTCGATCGAATATTTATGTGGTTAACAACCGTCTTAATCTCTGTCGGCTGATAGGATCATATGGCTTGCTAGTTATTACGGACTACTTTGAAAAGACCAATGTACTGTATATAGTAGTACTGATCGAGTTCGAGTATGTACTATGCGTGTGATCTGATTACGGCGCCTTGTGTACCCATACATAGATAGATGGGGTTGGATTCACCCATCTAAACTTTAGCTAGGATGATCTTCCGCCTAGAGCAACTACAACAGTTTGGCAATTGGAGTTGGCATTTTGCAAATTTCAATAAAAAAGCTCCAAAATCATGCTCCAATAGTTTGGCAAATTGCTTTGGCATTTTAGTGAGTTTGGCATTTGGAGGCTCTTTGCGCGCAAAAATGCGCGCGGTGAAAGGGCTTGGCAATTGCTACGACGGTTGTCCTCCGCGCTTCCTTCTTTCCTCGCTACGGCGCAACTCACGAGACCCGGCACCGGCGCCGCCGCAAGTCAGGTTGTGTTTAGTTGGTGAAATATTTTGGGTTGGTCTCATCAGAAGACTTTTCGTTTGTATTTGGTAATTATTGTCCAATTATGAACTAACTAGGCTCAAAAGATTCGTCTTGTACTTTTCACCAAACTGCGTGCAATTAGTTTTTTTATTTACCTACATTTAATATTCCCAAATATGCTCACAAGATTTGATGCGACGGACATCGAAGACTTTTTGGGTTCACTTTTTGGGTATGCATGGTAACCGAACACCCTCTCACTAGATCGTAGGGCGCAGCGCGGGTCCATCTGTGACGGACGGCACGGCGGTGGTGGTGGTGAGGAGGACTTGGGGAGCATTGGGGTGAGCGAGCAAATCAGATGCGCTCAGGATGGGGAAGCCCGTCGATGTAGAGCTCAGCGGCGGCGCAGAGGCCTCGAGATCGCCGGGCGGCGGAGACGGAGGCGGATGCCCATGGGGAGGGCGAGTCTTGGCCCGCAATCGGCGGGCGGTTTCGTTCGGTGCGTCTTTCGCCCGGCTCAGCGGGGCGGCGGTGCTCGCCCCGGCGCTGTTACTGCTCGTGCCCTCGCGCCAGGAGGGGTACCTCTCGGACAACGACGACGTGCTCACAGGATGGGTGTCGGATTCTTCGATTCCACCTCCGGTGAGCTAGGATTCGCATGATTTCATAACCGCAACACTCACACCATCCGACATGCATGTGTTCTGTACATATGCATCGATCCAAAAAATCATGTGGCGGTGGAGGAGGTGCTCGCCGTGCTGCTCGTCGAGATGGGGATTCGTGTGCTGCTAGCGCCATGGAGGAGGTGCTCGTCAGCAATGGAAGAGGTGCTGATGGCAGTGGAGGAGGTGGCTCGTCCGCCATGGGAGAACAAGAGCTGCTAGCGGGCGCCGTCGAGATGGGGATTCTTGTGCTCGGATTTCAGTTCAAGTCGATAGGGAGCCGCTGACGATGGCAACGGGCTTCCCCATCCTGACTGGATCCGACGCCTGAGCAGCGACGCGTCGAGGACGCGCTGGTGATCTCCACCCGCCGGCCCCATGTCTACTGACACCCACACGTCCTCCACACCTACATTGTCATGCATGTCTGACGTCCGATGGAGACGTGAGCGTGCACATGCAGAACAATGGCGGCAGGCCAGCAGGAGCATGGAGAACGCAGCCGCAGGTACCGTGCATGTTCTGGACAGCCTTGCGGATCTTGCGGGCGCATCGGAGGCAGTGCACGTCCATCCTCAGTATGACCGGACCGGCGCCATTGCTCCGCTCGCCGTCGCCGCCGATGAACCTGCAGTACTGTACGAGCTCGATCGGATGCGTTGTGTTGGTGGACGATCAGGAAGCCTCAGCGATTAGAAGCCAACTACCGGTCTCTCCCTGGCCCACTTTTACTTATTTGCCAAATCAAAATTGGCAAACTATTGGAGAAAGTCCTTTTTATGACTTGGTATTTGGATTTGAGAGTTGGCAAATAAGAGAAAATGTCAAACCTAAAATGGGGAACTGTTGGAGTTGCTAGGTTAATTAAACAGCTAAACTTTAGATGGTATTTTCCTAGCAGCTAAATTTGAGCAGCTCAAATTTAGCTAGTGGCCGGATCCAAACAAACTCCACCGTCCACCTAATTGATAAGTTGTTTTTCTTGAGCAACTTAAGAGCACTCACAATGCAGACTCTATCATAGTTTCTATCCTCATTTATTACCCTTTTATTTATTGTTTTTCTGATGTGTGGCGCTATATTTATTGAAAAGAGAGAAAAACATAAGAAACCAAGTCTAACTAAGAAACCAAGTGTACGTAAAACCAAGACAATATGTGAGAGTGACAAGTGGATCATGTGACATCATGAAGAAAAATTGAATTGTGGAAGATAGTTTCTTGACACAATGTCCAAAACTATAGAAATCATGATAGTTTCTAGCAATCGTGAGTGCCCTAAGGCCAGTCCCTCAATGGAGGTTTCATAGGCGTTTCATGCACATTAAATAGGATGTCACATCAGCAAAAGTTCACTTTTTGCATGAAACTCTGAGGAGAAAGAATGGAAAAGTTTCATCTTGGTGAAACTCTTTTGCACGAATACCAACTATCTCTCGAAGTCATGAAATTAAATGCATATGAACACAGAATGAAACTTTCCGTTGTAAGTAGGGGGTTTCATCCAAGTTTCATTTTCATTTTATATGATATGATAGTCTTAAAAACCGTGTTATGAAACTCACCATTTGAGAGGCGGCCTAATAAGCCAGCTTGCTAAATTGGCTCTCCAGCAGCCATCCCCCAAGGCGCGCAATAAACACATGGAGAAATCAAACGTGCCGGATCTCGATACTACTATCGAGTATCGAGAATTGTCGTCCACGTCCTCTCGCTCATGGATCCCTCTTTAGCTTGACAACTCGTGCTTACAAACTGGACATTACAGTTGGCAACGTACACGACAGAAAAAGAAGGAATGCATATATCCTCTATCATGGCAACTACTACTTCCCTCTCGTACGAATCATGCATGTCTCCGATCCGATCTGACAGGTTAATATCAGTGTAAACGTCAGTTGCTGGACAAGTTGGCGTTCGCTGCACGCCCCGGCTGGCTACCAATCAGTGTACTAAACGTCAAATGCACGACGGCTCCGTCCGCGGACCGCGGCCATCCATCAGCCTCGCTCGATCTGCAGTAGTGCAACTTCATTGCGACTCTTCCTCTGCAAATATCATAATCTCATTACATCAGATCAGATCAAATCACATGGAAATTGAAGATGCATGCATGGATGACGATGAAAGTGAAACTAAACGATGTAATTAGATTAGATTAGACATGATGCCAGCGCGGTACATTGATCGACAGATGGATCGAGCCAGCAAAACAAACAAACAAGCTTGCTTTCAAACCATTTAAGCGGCACCCTGAGCGACGTCGACGGCACAACTGCAGTCGTACGTACACCTACTACCCAGCACGCAAACAAAACAAAACCGGCACCTGACTGCTGGCTTCTGTGCTGTGCCTCGATCAGACGTGTGTGTTTAACGTTTGGACAAAGTTTGGCAATTTTGGTCAAAATTTGGCACCGTAACGAACTGAAAATACTTGTAGAAGACATTTTGTTTATTTGTGGTAAATATTACCCTACAATGGGGTAACTAGGCTCAAAAGAATCGTCTCACAATGTACATCTAAACTGTGTAATTACTTTATTTTTTTACCTACATTTTATACCCTAGACATGTATCTTTTGATGTATTTATTGTTTCGATGTGATGGGGTGCAGCAAATTTGGAAGACAAACTTGAGGCTCTAACACACCCCCAGTATAAGTGCCTCTCAGCTCTTATGACGCAAGTGCTGACGCTCACGACACACGATTACCAGTAGTAATATATTATTATATATAGTGCTCTGTTCATCCGTGTACAAGTACTGCATGTTCGTCGGTGCGAGCAGGCCACTGTAACATTCATTGTTGTTGCTGTAGATGGATTGGCACGCATGCCGCATATATGCATGGTTGATCGATCTCCACATCAGCTGCCAAGGTACACGGGTACCATACCATTAATTTCTACTGGTTCAGTAGCAGTGGTACTATAGTACCACGGCCCACGGGTTGACCAAATTTACCAAACTTAAACATGAAAGAGGAGTACGTATATTGATTACTGTGTAATACTAAGAAATAAATATACAAATCTACGTGCGTTTGCTTCTGGTAACCAGTACATGATCTTCGTCTTGAACAGACACACCTTAGGCCAGTCTCACTATGAGTTTCATGAAAGTTTCATTCATGACTATCATCGCTCTTTGAGTCGTGGAACTAAACGTCTATTAAACTTTAGAATGAAACTCTTTAGACAACAGGAACCATTGTCGGATCCAAAAGGTTCCCCGAAAAGTGCCTCCAAATAAGAGTTAGAAACTTTTCTTTGGAACACGGCATCATTCCTGTTCAACCATATAGCCTAGCACATGGCCGTCATTCCCACAATAATTTGACTTCTTATTCCTAGATTAAAACTCCTTTACCAAGACCAAACATATGGGAAGTGCTTTTTGGGCTGCTGAATGTTAAAGGTGATAAAAATCATGTTCAAAACTCTTCTTTGATATTTGGAAACAAACGTCTCTATAATAAATAGGTAAATTTGTTGCCAAACACTCTTGAGTCGCGGGTATTTGCTGTATAACATTCAAATGATATACACCAACTAAACCAACATTAAACTATACAACTATATATCACCACCATTAGATCTAGCTACTACGTACATCAAGCTCTCACACACGCATCTAGATCTAGAACAACATGAAAACCAGCCCCATAAATATCTTCTCTTTTCTGTCTCCTGGCATCATTGGAATTAGATGTGCAGACCACCACAAACGCATCAAACACTTTGGAAAAGAGCACAAAAATAGGACGTGAGCACCGATACAACAAAGCTTTGTATTGACGCCACCCTTTTTTTTTTCTACGTGCAGTTTGAAACGAAAAGGCACCAGTAGAGTTAAAACGGTGGGTAAAAAAACCGCCGGTGTAAAACCGTTTGTTTATGTGCGTCACTGGCGGTAACAACCGCTCATATGTTAGTGTATCTACACAGACAGATGTCTTAAGGGATCCGCCTATGAAAAGGACATTTTTGTAGCTAGGTGACTAACGCGAGTGAACCGCCTGTGGAAAGGTTATTTTTCTACTGAAATATTGTGCAACAACACCATTTGTGGATTCGTTTCTTGTTTGTTTTAATATCAAAAATCGAATCAAGACAAATTAAGAAATATCAGAAAATCCAAACGTACGTACGTCAGCGAACCATGCCGGTTAAAACCACACGGGGATAATATAAAACTCTGGCTCGCCGCCGATCCACGAGAAGATTATTCCAGAGGGTTGTGTGGAAGGAATTGAAGTAAGGAATTCCAGCAAGCAAGCGATAGAGAGAGTCACACAGAGAGAGAGAGAGGGCGATCGTCGTCGAGGTCGAGGAGCAGTGGTCTCAGGATTTTGCACTTTGCATCCGATCCGATCCGATGCAAATTGCAACAGGTAGCGATCGAGAGATTCGAGCACGTCGTACGTAGTGATATGCCGGCGCCGGTAACAGCTAGCTAGCATATATGGAACATTGAGGCGCCAAGCAATGCAAGCAGGCGAGCGAGTAGCGAGTAGCGATGGGCAGGCAAGTCGGACTTGGCATTGGCAGTCTCTCGATTTTTCCCACATCGATCGTCACATGATGATATCGATCGCCGGCCGGCTCCATCATAAACAGCATATATCCGTGTCGTTGTTGTCCTGTCCTCTCTTTTTTTTTTTTTTTTTTTTTTTTTTGAGGGGCGTCAGCTGATCTGCTGCCGTGCGGACTGCGCTGCCTGCAACCGCCCATGCTACCTATGCATCTCTTCCATCATGAAAACCTGGATCTGTTGTGGCCTGCCTTTTCAATCGATCTGGTTCACCAGTTTTATATTACCAAGATCTAGTTTCGGCCCGTATACATGCATGCATCTATATTCGCTCGGCCTATGGTAGTCATCATATTGTGCTCTGCCTGCGCATGCATCACCATCACGGCGGCTATATTAGTATACTTGATCGCTACGAAAAGTTTTTTTAAAAAAAAACTATAGTAACAAAACCACCGCATGAATGCATACACGTGTACGTTGCCGGCTGGTGGGCTCCACGCATGCATCCAAGGCAACAACCACAAGGACAAGTCTTCCTCGCTCGCTCCATCGCCCTTTAATTTGTTACTGTATACTCCCCTCCGGTCGATTTTGTAAGGCGTATCGGCGAAAAATCTCGGATACCGCGAGAGTAGTAGAACTACGCATCAGTTCTCTCTACCAATACATGCAAAGACATGTTAAACGCGTGTGGTCATTAAATACACGCAGTGCGTGCATGCAACCGAGTACCTAAATCCACCATGCAAGGTCATTTAATTTGACCTCGACGTCTTTGCCACGCCTAATATAGGCCGCTAAACTCCAAAACGTGCGAACGCCCTACAAAACTGACAGAGGGAGTATATGTAAACCAAACCAAGCTGGCCTCTACTGCTTCCTCCTTCCAACTTCCATCCATATATACCCACACCGATAGAGCGAGCTGTGTGTGTAGATGGTCTCGCTCGTCGTCAGCTTTTGCATTGCAGGCAAGCAGTGGTGTAGGGCCACGTTCAGCGTGCATGTGTGCTGCAATAGTAGGTAGCAGCTAGCGCCCGCGACGGAGTATATTTATATCGCCATCTGATCGATCGCTCGATCCTTCGAGTAGGCAGCCAGCAGCGCGCGGCATTCCGTACCATCCCTCGAGCGATATCAATCGAGCAGCAGGGGTAGCAGCGGATCGATCGATATGATGGGTCGGAGCGACTCTTCGGCGGCGGAGGAGGCGGAACAGCAGTCATCGTCGACGACGGCGCCGTTGCTGGAGAAGACGACGTTGTCGGTGGCGGAGGCGGACGCGGCGGCGTCGACAGAGCCGGCGGCGGAGGCGGATGGCGGCGGGTACTACTACGTGGAGGGTGCCCCGGGTGCGCCATGGACCGGCGCAAGGCGGCCAACCCGGGCATCCCTTACCCGGGCATCCCTTACTCCAGCTTCAAGTTTAATTTGTACCAAAAATTCTAGACATTTTTTGAACAAGAAAAAATAAAGTCTATACATGTGTTTACTTCTCCTGGTCGGTCGGCCGGGCGGGCGGGCCCACGCGCTGCTTCGTCGGCGTGGTGCATTTGGGGTTTGGGCCGGGGGCCCAGTGTCTAGTCATTGTGTCCGTCCTTCTCTTCTCCACACGAATCAGCTACCCCTTTCTTCCCCACCCGTGACCGCTCCGCTCCAAAAGCCGAGGCTGGCCCAGTTCCCGATGCTGGCCCATTTCCGAGGTTGGGTTGGTTGGGGTCCCCTCCTACCACCATCAACGGTCGGTCGGTGCACGGGTACCTTTTGCCTGGCACGGAACGGAACGGCAACGCCAGTCGCCAACGCGGAAGCACGGGAAACGCCATGGACGGACGGACGGACGACGCCACCACTCGCCATCCATCCCAATCCATTCGCATGCCTTCCGTTCCTTGTCTGGCCTGGCCGGGCGCCAGCCTGCCCATTGCCATTGTGGCTTCGTGGACGGACGAGGGTGCGTGGGTGGGGTAGCTAGGCGACGACGGAAGGAACAAGGGCACCGCCAATGAGTGAGAACGACGACGGGGAGGAGGAGGAGCGCGGCGGCGGCGGCGACGACGACGCCGTGGAGCCCGTGGCGCCGTTGCTGCCCAGCAACGGCGACCACGACGACAAGGCCACCGCTGACAGCCGCGCGGAAATGGAATGCCCTGGCTGCGCGTACGACCGGAGGAAGGAGGACCTCCGGCTCCGGAACGCAAAGCCGTACCGGGAGTTCCTCTACATCTGGATCATCTCACTCACCGCCGGTACGTACGTAATTCCTCCACCACAGCCGCGCTCGTACGGCCGGGCCGGCGTACCGGCATTATTCTCGGATTATATGAGATTAGATTCTTCCGCTCCGTTCGTTGCATTGCTGCTCTGCCTCTCACATTCTTCCGAAATCCGAATGGGATACAGTATCTCTGTACGTACACTAGGTGGATTCCGGGGAACATTCTTAATTTCCCCCAAATTTTACCCCCAAAATCCGGTGGACAACAATGTCATTAGACTCATTACTACATATAGTACACACACTAGTTGCCAACAGATGAAACCGTACTGCAATAACAGTGACTCCAATTGAAATTTCCCCACTGGGCTTGTTGTGGATGTACTGTACTATATTTGTAGGTCCATGGTCAGTTGTGCTGCCAAAGTGTCATATTCATTCATTCAATAGGGGGCACTGCTCGTACTGTAACTGTGGGTGACAACAGTGATGCGTTTCTGTGTTTCTTTCTTTTATTGGCATACTTGGTAGCAAACACAATTGGATTTCTAGCTTATATAGGTCCATGGTCAGTAATGCCTGTTTATTTACTGAAAATTTTTCAGATTGTTCCAAGTAAGCAACAGTTGCGACATAGCTGAATTTATTATTTCTCAATCCTTAATTCAGTGGCGGTTTTTTTATTCAATCTTTATTTATTATAGCTCAATTTTTTATGATTGCACGAGCGCTTCTCTCAGGTCTTATTCACTGGTTTCTTACTCACCATTTACTGAACCAGCTTTGAAAACATCTTTGCCAGGGCTTGTGGCCGACAGAAACACGCACGATTGATGTTTTTTCTGTGTTGTTATATAATTCCTATCCTTTTCAGTAAAATATCACCCATTGTACTGTTTCTGATTTTTCTTATTGTTTTTCAGCTATACCGATATCATCGCTGTTTCCCTTCTTGTATTTTATGGTATGTATATATTCTGTTCAACTTTTCTGGTTATTCATTCAGGGCGTTGCGTTATATAACAATAGTTAATTAGCCAGTACAATGATGCTGATGTTTTTATACCTCTATCCTCTACCAGTGCACGTTAAGTGTCTTTACCTAATATAATTTCCAGTAGGGGCGATGCCCCTCCTGTTCCATCAAAAAAAATAAAAATAAACAGTGCACGTTAAGTGTCTTCAACTAATAGTGTTCGTGTCTTCTCTCACTATTTTACAGATAAGAGATCTGGGGATTGCTAAGAGAACAGAAGATATCGGGTTCTATGCTGGTTTCGTAGGTTAGTTTTGGTGAATTGCTCATTCAAGTTCAGCTGGGTTTTGTTTGGTATTCACAAATGGTTAATGTCTTGTGATTGAGATGAGCAACTCCATGTGCTGGATGTTTCCAGGTGCTTCATTTATGTTTGGTAGATCCTTGACTTCAACAGCTTGGGGAATAGCGGCAGACCGTATCGGGAGGAAACCTATTGTCGTGTTTGGCATTGCCTCTGTGTTAGTAACATTTTACCTCCATTCTATGTAAAACCAAATGTTGACTAACTGTGCATTTGTTTACTCCTGCCCTTTTCTTAATCAAACATTTGAGCATCTGAGTTAATTCTTTTTAATGTTCCAGGGTTGTGTTCAATACATTGTTCGGTCTGAGTGTCAACTATTGGATGGCAATAGCTACACGATTTCTGCTTGGTGCTTTAAATGGTTTACTTGGACCAATAAAGGTATAGTGAATATGTGAGCTCTTTTATGTTAGAAGAAGAAGAAGATAGATGTGATTAAGTGATATACACATTATCATTAGTAACTTGATACCCGTTTTTTACAGGCTTATGCCATTGAAGTTTGCCGACCTGAACATGAAGCGTTAGCCCTATCACTTGTAATACACAAATTTTATATTGATTCTCTACTATGTAATTTCTTATTTCAATGATTTTGAAATTCACCTTCTTGTAATTTTAGGTCAGCACAGCATGGGGAATAGGTCTCATTATTGGTCCTGCTCTTGGAGGTTACCTTGCATTGGTACTTATTTTTTCCTTCAAATCCAAAAATTCTCTCTTCTTTAACAATCTTGAATTATATCAAATTGTTGATCCTAATCCAGTTAACTATGTGGCAGCCTGCAGAAAATTTTCCAACTGTCTTTTCAACTGACTCGATCTTTGGAAGGTATCTTTTCACATAGCAAAACTAGATAATCTCAAATAATTCACTTACAGAGTACTTACTTTGTATGGAAACTTGTCAGGTTCCCATACTTCTTACCATGCTTATGCACGTCAATCTTCGCTGCTGTTGTTCTCATAAGCTGCATTTGGATGCGGTATGTGGGATTGCCTTTGATGATTCATTAACCATTTCCATACCTTTTGAACCAAATTTTGATTCCTCCCCTGCCCATCTCAAAGCATCTCACAATGTATTTTAGGAGACTTTGCACAAGCACAAAGTTCATGAAAATAGAAGTCCAAACATTGAAGCTTTGGAGGCCCATCTGATTGATTCAAAAGAAAAGGTTGAAGAAAGTGGTAGTTTACATACTAAGAAGAAGAGCCTATTCAGGAATTGGCCATTGATGTCATCAATAATTGTATATTGCATCTTCTCCTTCCATGACATGGCTTACACAGAGGTATTTGCTTTTGTTTGTTAATTATAACACTGAAGTTTTGGAACTTTTGAGTACTATGCTTTAACAAGTTAGGTTGCATGTTATGAAATATGAACATAATTACTCTATTAGAGACTTGAAAGATTTACTGTAAACTAAGTACATCTATTTTGCTAACTAGATATTTGAATACGGGTCTGTTCCGAAAAGTAGAATTTTAACACGGATCCTATTAAACATCGGTTGCTGTCAGCTAAGAAAAACTTGTCTTCCTAAGGGTGATTTGCATTGCTGTGAATATCTGTTATTTCTTCTTGTTTTGCATCATACATATGTCCTTCCATACCAACATATAACTATTGTATTACTTTATTTATTAGAAAGCTACCACAACTTATGTAGATTTATACTGCGTGCTCTCTATTGCAGTACCTTATCTATAGGAAATTCGCATGTTTCAGAGCACTAATAAAAACTACATCTAGGTGTTCTCTCTATGGGCTGAAAGTGACAAGAAGTATGGTGGACTGAGTTTATCAACTGAGGATGTTGGTCAAGTTCTTGCAATCACAGGTAAATTTTCTCACTGTTGTTAGCGTTATTAACTTGCAGAACCCAATGTTGTCTAAAGTTCATGTACTATATATGATTGTATCTACTCCTCTTTTGATCTGTATACGAAAAAGTGAAAACTTAATCATTCCCTGACGCTGAACATAATCTTCAAATTCTGTCATCAGTCCAGTGCCGTTATTGTGGTTCTCCAAGCATCGCGCACCAACTTTTTGTTATTTGTCATACGCATTTACAGAAGTTTACATCTTCCATTTCAGGTGCTAGTCTTCTTGTATATCAACTCTTTCTATATCCTACTATCAATAAGGTTCTTGGGCCTATCAAATCTTCTCGGATTTCAGCTGTGAGTAAATATTTTGTTATTTAATTATTGAATTCCTTCTGTTTTTCGCTGCATATCTTAACTGCTGTGTTTGACCTTGCAGATCCTGTGCATACCTATCCTGTTTGCCTACCCCTACATGACATACCTGTCAGAACCTGGATTATCAATCATTTTGAATATTGCATCAGTGATAAAGAATAATCTTGCTGTGAGTATTTTTTTATCTTTTCATACTTGTTGATTGACCTTTCAGATTCAAATAAACACATAGACAGCAATTTTTCGTACATTTTGAGAGTCTACAATTACTCTGCTCTCAAAAAAGGAAAAGGAAATAAACTCTGTAGTTACTGCAGATGGTTGGAAATATCAGCCATGTAGATCACATGTACTTA
>JADLZK010009916.1:0-24141 GCA_015847255.1 Hyparrhenia diplandra
ACTTGTTGAAATTTAGGTTCTCTAGGCGAGGCATTTGATTCCACAACGGCGAAAAAGTCTAACTTCGATTCTATGGCGGATTGGAAACTTCTCTTTGTTTTGAGTTCAAGGCTGAAATCAACGCCCGGCTGATCCCTAATGTCACATCCGTAAAACATATATTAACGGTTGCGGAACGCGATGTAATTGATCCTACCATCATCTAACCTATCCACCCTAACTTCCTATGCACCTTTCCCCGCCGTTCCCCTTCTTGTTTAGGTTCGTAGGTCGACCTGAGATTTTCGATGGAATTCCAAGATTTCACTCTAAACAAGTGCTACTTTGAGTCCTATGGCAAGTGATTCTTAGAAAAACTCTCTAATGGTCCACTTGTTGAAATTTAGGTTCTCTAGGGTGAGACATTTGACTCCACAAATCAAAAAAGTCTACCTCATTCTATGCGGATTGGAAACTTCTCTTTGTTTGTAGTTTCGCGCTGAAATCAATGGCAGCAGTCCCTAAAGTCACATCCGAAACATATATTAACGGTTGGGGAACGCAATGTAATTGATCCTACCATCATCTAACCCATCCACCCTAATTTCCTACATTACCTTTCGTGTCGTTCCCCTTCTTGTTTTAGGTTCGATTTGGTCGCATACCGCGAGATTTTCGATGGAATTCCAAGATTTCACTCTAAACAAGTGCTACTTTGAGGCTTATGGCAAGTGATTCCTAGAAAAACTCTCTAATGGTCCACTTGTTCGAATTTAGGTTCTCTAGGGCGAAGGCATTTGATTCCACAACCGTGGGGAAAAGTCTAGCTTCGATTCTATCACGGATTGGAAACTCTCTTTGTTTTGAGTTCGGCTGAAATTAAAGCCAGCAGTCCCTAATGTCACATCGAGGAAACATATATTAACGGTTGGGGAGCGCGAATGTAATTGATCCTACCATCATCTAACCTATCCACCCTAACTTCCTATGCACCTTTCACCTGTCGTTCCCCTTCTTGTTTGGTTGGTAGTCCAATTAATGATCGTAGATTTTTGATGGAATTCCAAGATTTCACTCTAAACAAGTGCTACTTTGAGTTCAAAAAAAAAGAAGTGGTACTTTGAGGCCTATGGCAAGTGATTCTTAGAAAAACTCTCTAATGGTCCACTTGTTCAAATTTAGGTTCTCTAGGGTGAGGCATTTGATTCCACAACCGCACAAAAAGTCTAACTTCGATTCTATGGCGGATTGGAAACTTCTCTTTGTTTTGAGTTCGCTGAAATCAACGCCAGCAGTCCCTAATGTCACATTTAAACATATATTAACGGGTTGGGGAACGCCAAATGTAATTGATCCTACCATCATCTAACCTATCCACCAACTTCCTATGCACCTTTCCTGTCGTTTCCCTTCTTGTTTCAAGGTTCGTAGGTGCGACCGCGAGAGATTTTCGATGGAATTCCAAGATTTCACTCTAAACAAGTGCTACTTTGAGTCCTATGGCAAGTGATTCTTAGAAAAACTCTGTAATGGTCCACTTGTTGAAATTTAGGTTCTCTAGGGTGAGACATTTGATTCCACAACCGCAAAAAAAGTCTACCTCGATTCTATCGCGGATTGGAAACTTCTCTTTGTTTTGTAGTTCGAAATTTGAAATCAACGCCGCAGTCCCTAATGTCACATTTAGAAACATATATTAACGGTTGGGGAACGCATAATGTAATTGATCCTACCATCATCTAACCTATCCACCCAAACTTCCTATGCACCTTTCCCTGCCGTTCCCTTCTTGTTTCGGTTCGTAGGTCGACATTACGTAGATTTTCGATGGAATTCCAAGATTTCACTCTAAACAAGTGCTACTTTGAGTCCTATGGCAAGTGATTCTTAGAAAAACTCTCTAATGGTCCACTTGATCGAATTTAGGTTCTCTAGGGCGAGGCATTTGATTCCACATCCCGAAAAAAAGTCTAGCTCGATTCTATCGCCGGATTGGAAACTTCTCTTTGTTTTGAGTTCGCGCTTTGAAATTAACGCCCAATAAGTCCCTAATGTCACATCCGTAAACATATATTAACGGTTTGGGAACGCAATGTAATTGATCCTACCATCATCTAACCCATCCACCCTAATTTCCTATGTACCTTTCGCGGTCGTTCCCTTTCTTGTTTTGGTTCGATTTTGGTCGACAATAAAGAGATTTTCGATGGAATTCCAAGATTTCACTCTAAACAAGTGCTACTTTGAGGCCTATGGCAAGTGATTCCTAGAAAAACTCTCTAATGGTCCACTTGTTCAAATTTAGGTTCTCTAGGGTGAGGCATTTGATTCCACAATCGCAAAAAGTCTAGCTCGATTCTATCGCGGATTGGAAAGTTCTCTTTGTTTGTAGTTCGGCTGAAATCAATGGCAGCAGTCCCTAATGTCACATCCGAAACATATATTAACGGTTGGGGAACGCAATGTAATTGATCCTACCATCATCTAACCTATCCACCCTAATTTCCTATGTACCTTTCGTGTCGTTCCCTTTCTTGTTTAGGTTCGTTGGTCGACGACCATAGAGATTTTCGATGGAATTCAAGATTTCTCTCTAAACAAGTGCTACTTTGAGGCCTATGGCAAGTGATTCCTAGAAAAACTCTCTAATGGTCCACTTGTTCAAATTTAGGTTCTCTAGGGTGAGGCATTTGATTCCACAATCGCAAAAAAGTCTAGCTCGATTCTATCGCCGGATTGGAAAGTTCTCTTTGTTTGTAGTTCGCGCTGAAATCAATGGCAGCAGTCCCTAATGTCACATCCAGAAACATATATTAACGGTTGGGGAACGCAATGTAATTGATCCTACCATCATCTAACCTATCCACCCTAACTTCCTATGCACCTTTAGGCCGGCCGTTCCCCTTCTTGTTTTGGTTCGTAGGTCGACGCCGAGATTTTCGATGGAATTCAAGATTTCACTCTAAACAAGTGCTACTTTGAGTTCAAAAAAACAAGTGGTACTTTGAGGCCTATGGCAAGTGATTCTTAGAAAAACTCTACTAATGGTCCACTTGTACAAATTTAGGTTCTCTAGGGTGAGGCATTTGATTCCACAACCGCAAAAAAGTCTAACTTCGATTCTATCGCGGATTGGAAACTTCTCTTTGTTTTGAGTTCGCGCTGAAATCAGCGCCGGCCAGTCCCTAATGTCACATCCGAAACATATATTAACGGTTGGGGAACGCAATGTAATTGATCCTACCATCATCTAACCTATCCACCCTAACTTCCTATGCACTTTTCACCGTTCCCCTTCTTGTTTGGGTTCAGAGGTCGACGACGAGATTTTCGATGGAATTCCAAGATTTCACTCTAAACAAGTGCTACTTTGAGTCCTATGGCAAGTGATTCTTAGAAAAACTCTCTAATGGTCCACTTGTTGAAATTTAGGTTCTCTAGGTGACACATTTGACTCCACAACCGCAAAAAGTCTACCTCGATCCTATCGCGGATTGGAAACTTCTCTTTGTTTGTAGTTTTTGAAATCAATGCCAGCAATCCCTAATGTCACATCCGTAAAACATATATTAACGGTTGGGGAATGGAATGTAATTGATCCTACCATCATCTAACCTATCCACCCTAACTTCCTATGTACCTTTCGTGTCGTTCTCCTTCTTGTTTCGGTTCGTAGGTTGACACACAGATTTTCGATGGAATTCCAAGATTTCACTCTAAAAAGTGCTACTTTGAGGCCTATGGCAAGTGATTCTTAGAAAAACTCTCAAATGGTCCACTTGATCGAAAATTTAGGTTCTCTAGGGTGAGGCATTTGATTCCACAAACCATGAAAAAGTCTAGCTCGATTCTATCCCGGATTGGAAACTTCTCTTTGTTTTGAGTTCGCGCTGAAATTAACGCGAAAGCAGTCCCTAATGTCACATTTAAAACATATATTAACGGTTGGGGAACGCAATGTAATTGATCCTACCATCATCTAACCCATCCACCCTAATTCCTATGTACCTTTAGATTTGTCGTTCCCCTTCTTGTTTCGGTTCGTTCTATTTGGTATTTGACCATACAAAGAGATTTTCGATGGAATTCAAGATTTCACTCTAAACAAGTGCTACTTTGAGGCCTATGGCAAGTGATTCCGAGAAAAACTCTCTAATGGTCCACTTGTTCAAATTTAGGTTCTCTAGGGTGAGGCATTTGATTCCACAATCGCAAAAAGTCTAGCCGATTCTATCGCGGATTGGAAACTTCTCTTTGTTTTGAGTTCGCTGAAATCTACGCCAGCCAGTCCCTAATGTCACATCTAGAAACATATATTAACGGTTGGGGAAGCGCAATGTAATTGATCCAACCATCATCTAACCTATCCACCTAACTTCCTATGTACATTTAGGTGTCGTTCCCTTCTTGTTTTTTTCGTTGGTTTTGATGGAACACGGGAGATTTTTCGATGGAATGCCAAGACTTCCTCTAAACAAGTCCACTTGTTCAAATTTAAGTTCTATAGTGTTAGGCATTTGATTCCACATCCACAAAAAGTCTAGCTTCGATTCTATCGCGGATTGGAAACTTCTCTTTGTTTTGAGTTTGCGCTGAAATCAATGCGGTGATCCCTAATGTCACATCCGAAACATATATTAACTGTTGGGGAACGCAATGTAATTGATCCTACCATCATCTAACCTATCCACCCTAACTTCCTATGTATCTTTAGGTGTCGATTTCCCCATCTTGTTTTAGGTTCATTTGGTCGACCAAAGAGATTTTCGATGGAATTCAAGATTTCACTCTAAACAAGTGCTACTTTGAGGCCTTTGGCAAGTGATTCTTAGAAAAACTCTCTAATGGTCCACTTGTTCGAATTTAGGTTCTCTAGGGTGAGGCATTTGATTCCACAACCGCGAAAAAGTCTAGCTCGATTCTATCGCGGATTGGAAACTTCTCTTTGTTTTGAGTTCGCGCTGAAATTAACGCCAGCAGTCCCTAATGTCACATCCAGAAACATATATTAACGGTTGGGAACGGAATGTAATTGATCCTACCATCATCTAACCTATCCACCTAATTTCCTATGTACCTTTTCGTGTCGATTTCCCTTCTTGTTTTTGGTTCGTTGGTCGATTACAGAGATTTTCGATGGAATTCCAAGATTTCCTCTAAACAAGTGCTACTTTGAGGCCTATGGCAAGTGATTCCTAGAAAAACTCTCTAATGGTCCACTTGTTCAAATTTAGGTTCTCTAGGGTGAGGCATTTGATTCCACAATCGCAAAAAAAGTCTAGCTCGATTCTATAGCGGATTGGAAACTTCTCTTTGTTTGTAGTTCGCGCTGAAATCAATGGCAGCAGTCCCTAATGTCACATCCGAAACATATATTAGCGGTTGGGGAACGCAATGTAATTGATCCTACCATCATCTAACCTATCCACCCTAACTTCCTATGCACCTTTCGTGTCGATTCCCCTTCTTGTTTCGGTTCGTAGGTGACATCGAGAGATTTTCGATGGAATTCAAGATTTCACTCTAAACAAGTGCTACTTTGAGTCCTATGGCAAGTGATTCTTAGAAAAACTCTCTAATGGTTCACTTGTTCAAATTTAGGTTCTCTAGGGTGAGACATTTGATTCCACAACCGCATAAAAAGTCTACCTCGATTCTATCGCGGATTGGAAACTTCTCTTTGTTTGTAGTTGGCTGAAATCAACGCCCGGCAAGTCCCTAATGTCACATCCGAAACATATATTAACGGTTGGGGAGCGCAATGTAATTGATCCTACCATCATCTAACCTATCCACCCTAACTTCCTATGTACCTTTTGTGTCGTTCCCCTTCTTGTTTAGGTTCGTTGGTGGATTACGTAGATTTTCGATGGAATTCCAAGATTTCACTCTAAACAAGTGCTACTTTGAGGCCTATGGCATGTGATTCTTAGAAAAACTCTCTAATGGTCCACTTGTTAAAATTTAGGTTCTCTAGGGTGAGGTATTTGATTCCACAACCGCGAAAAAGTCTAGCTCGATTCTATCGTCGGATTGGAAACTTCTCTTTGTTTTTTGAGTTCGCACTGAAATTAACGCCAGCAGTCCCTAATGTCACATCTAGAAACATATATTAACGGTTGGGAACGCAATGTAATTGATCCTACCATCATCTAACCCATCCACCCTAATTTCCTATGTACCTTTTCGTGTCGTTCCCCTTCTTGTTTCGGTTCATTTGGTCGACATAGAGATTTTTCGATGGAATTCCAAGATTTCACTCTAAACAAGTGCTACTTTGAGTTCAAAAAACAAGTGGTACTTTGAGGCCTATGGAAAGTGATTCTTAGAAAAACTCTCTAATGGTCCACTTGTTCAAATTTAGGTTCTCTAGGGTGAGGCATTTGATTCCACAACCGCGAAAAAGTCTAACTCGATTCTATCGCCGGATTGGAAACTTCTCTTTGTTTTGAGTTCGCGCTGAAATCAACGCCAGCAGTCCCTAATGTCACATTTAGAAACATATATTAACGGTTGGGGAACGCAATGTAATTGATCCTACCATCATCTAACCTATCCACCCTAACTTCCTATGTACATTTTAGGTGTCGTTCCCCTTCTTGTTTTACGTTCGATTTGGTCGACCACGAGAGATTTTCGATGGAATTCCAAGACTTCACTCTAAACAAGTCCACTTGTTCAAATTTAAGTTCTATAGTGTTAGGCATTTGATTCCACATCCACAAAAAAGTCTAGCTCGATTCTATCGCCGGATTGGAAACTTCTCTTTGTTTTGAGTTTGCGCTGAAATCAATGCCAGCAGTCCCTAATGTCACATCCAGAAACATATATTAACTGTTGGGGAACGCAATGTAATTGATCCTACCATCATCTAACCTATCCACCCTAACTTCCTATGTATCTTTCGTGTCGTTCCCCATCTTGTTTCGGTTCGTTGGTCGACAAAGAGATTTTCGATGGAATTCCAAGATTTCACTCTAAACAAGTGCTACTTTGAGGCCTTTGGCAAGTGATTCTTAGAAAAACTCTCTAATGGTCCACTTGATCGAATTTAGGTTCTCTAGGGCGAGGCATTTGATTCCACAACCGCGAAAAAGTCTAGCTCGATTCTATCGCCGGATTGGAAACTTCTCTTTGTTTTGAGTTCGCGCTGAAATTAACGCCAGCAGTCTCTAATGTCACATCCAGAAACATATATTAACGGTTGGGGAACGCAATGTAATTGATCGTACCATCATCTAACCTATCCACCCTAATTTCCTATGTACCTTTCGTGTCGTTCCCCTTCTTGTTTCGGTTCGTTGGTCGACGCAGAGATTTTCGATGGAATTCCAAGATTTCACTCTAAACAAGTGCTACTTTGAGGCCTATGGCAAGTGATTCCAAGAAAAACTCTCTAATGGTCCACTTGTTAAAATTTAGGTTCTCTAGGGTGAGGCATTTGATTCCACAATCGCAAAAAAGTCTAGCTCGATTCTATCGTCGGATTGGAAACTTCTCTTTGTTTGTAGTTCGCTCTGAAATCAACGCCAGCAGTCCCTAATGTCACATCCAGAAACATATATTAACGGTTGGGGAACGCAATGTAATTGATCCTACCATCATCTAACCTATCCACCCTAACTTCCTATGTGCCTTTCGTGTCGTTACCCTTCTTGTTTCGGTTCATAGGTCGACATAGAGATTTTTGATGGAATTCTAAGATTTCACTCTAAACAAGTGCTACTTTGAGTTCAAAAAAAAACAAGTGCTACTTTGAGGCCTATGGAAAGTGATTCTTAGAAAAACTCTCTAATGGTCCACTTGTTCAAATTTAGGTTCTCTAGGGTGAGGCATTTGATTCCACAACCGCGAAAAAGTCTAGCTTCGATTCTATCGCGGATTGGAAACTTCTCTTTGTTTTGAGTTCGCGCTGAAATCAACGCCCGCCGATCCCTAATGTCACATCGAAAACATATATTAACGGTTGGGGAACGCAATGTAATTGATCCTATGTTGACATTTCTTAACGCAATCACAAAAGGATGGATCTAAGACCCACTCTTAGGACAGCGCCAGAAATGTATAAATGGTATCTATCTAATAAGTTAGCTTGGATGTGGAGTTAATCTCACATTCCAATAAAAGTCAGAGCGGAGAGTTAATAAAGTTAGACGGTGTTAGTTATGGTGTGTGACTTCAGTAACATTATCTATGGTGGAGTTAATCTCACCAAGATAGGCACAAAAGTTGTACCACACATTCTAGCATTGCCTATGAAACTAGTCTGTCACCCTAGCTCACAACGCTAAAGAAATGCGTGAACGGATATTCTTAATATGACACTTGAATCTCTTGCAATGATAATATCTATTTGGTATCCGCAAGTTTACGGATAGAATAACCCATTGCAGCACTTCACCAGAGTCTATCCAGGTATCGTATTTATATGTTCCCGAGGAAGGGGTAGGATATGGGTAGATTGATTGAGGTCACATGCGGTGTGGTAAAGTAGAATAACCATATGTAATCTAACTACTCTGAACAGGGGTAAGTCACATAAAGATAATAAAGATAAATGATAAGTGCCAAGTCAAAGATCTCGTATGCCACTAGAATCTGTCATAAAAGGCAAATAGATGGTATAGGTAGAATAGATAGAATATTCCTATGTTACTCCTATTTATATGTCAATGCATACTAAGATTAGTGCAATACACCTAGCAATCATGGCAGGAAAGCAATATATCTACACATGGTGAATATTACTAAGGAAGATTAGGAACAAAACCAATCTACCATAGTAATAAAGCTCAACTAGCCCTACATTCGGGGGGTGGACTCTAAAGGACTCAATGGGAGTGTCACATCCATGATCTACCACACGTCCCGGAATATAGGGTGATGTCGCAGGCAAACGTTGTATAAACACCGCGTTTACACATTGTTGACCACTCACCCAAGGTACCATTAAGTGAGCGCTATACGACTCCATGCTTGAATATAAAGACAATCTAGCTATACTAAGCATATAATCATAATAGACATTGAAACATATAACTAAGAATATAATCATTAAATAGAATAAAGTCATGGCAATTGTATTCTAAAATACTTACAAATGAGATACAAGAGAGAAGCCACGTGAAGCTTCGCTTCCCGCTACTTCTTGACTATCCGGAATCCAAGACAATACTTGACTTCTTCTAGAGACTTGCCTAGATAGCTAATGCTCTAATATGGTGGAACTAGGGCTTGGGATCTTGACTTGATGACTTGGAGTTGGAATGAATTAGAATGAATTAGGGTTTCACCTAGGGGTCAGGGGGTCTTGTTATATAGCCCTAGGCGATGCACGGCAGCCCTTGGATCAAACCGACCTTGAGCAATGGTGTAGATCTCTTCTCAATGGCGGTTGTGAAACGACCTACGAAGCAGAGGCTGACAGGGGGCCCCACAAGGGCCGCCGCCGCCTGGCTCTGCCAGGTGGGCCCCACCTTCCTTCTGGTGCTCTCTGGTCTCTTCTAGAATGTTCTTGTGCAGGTTCCACGTTGGGTTACGTCACGGATACGTCTTTATGTCGTAGGGCTTGCAAACTCTTGGGTGTTTTCATGTTTAATCCCTGAAAATATATAAATCACCAAAACTCGTGGAA
This sequence comes from Hyparrhenia diplandra, assembly GCA_015847255.1. Lineage (NCBI taxonomy): Eukaryota > Viridiplantae > Streptophyta > Magnoliopsida > Poales > Poaceae > Hyparrhenia > Hyparrhenia diplandra. Next base: position 9,614 of record JADLZK010009916.1, read on the forward strand.
TCATGTTAGTCAAGCCCCTATACTATGTTGACATTCATTTTAAGCCCTTATTTTCGTTTTAAAAACCTCTATATTTTATGCTCTAAGGTATACCAACATCCTACCATCATCTAACCTATCCACCCTAACTTCCTATGTACATTTCGTGTCGTTCCCCTTCTTGTTTCGGTTCGTTGGTCGACACAGAGATTTTCGACGGAATTCCAAGACTTCACTCTAAACAAGTCCACTTGTTCAAATTTTAGTTCTATAGGGTTAGGCATTTGATTCCACATCCACAAAAAAGTCTAGCTCGATTCTATCGCCGGATTGGAAACTTCTCTTTGTTTGTAGTTTGCGCTGAAATCAACGCCAGCAGTCCCTAATGTCACATCCAGAAACATATATTAACGGTTGGGGAACACAATGTAATTGATCCTACCATCATCTAACCTATCCACCCTAACTTCCTATTTACCTTTTCGTGTCGTTCCCCTTCTTGTTTTTCGGTTCGTTTGGTCGATTACGAGATTTTCGATGGAATTCCAAGATTTCACTCTAAACAAGTGCTACTTTGAGGCCTATGGCAAGTGATTCTTAGAAAAACTCTCTAATGGTCCACTTGTTCGAATTTAGGTTCTCTAGGGCGAGGCATTTGATTCCACAACCGCGAAAAAGTCTAGCTCGATTCTATCGCCGGATTGGAAACTTCTCTTTGTTTTGAGTTCGTGCTGAAATTAACGCCAGCAGTCCCTAATGTCACATCCGAAACATATATTAACGGTTGGGGAACGCAATGTAATTGATCCTACCATCATCTAACCTATCACCCTAATTTCCTATGTACCTTTAGGTGTCATTCCCCTTCTTATTTCGGTTCGTTGGTCGACCACAGAGATTTTCGATGGAATTCCAAGATTTCACTCTAAACAAGTGCTACTTTGAGGCCTATGGCAAGTGATTCCTAGAAAAACTCTCTAATGGTCCACTTGTTCAAATTTAGGTTCTCTAGGGTGAGGCATTTGATTCCACAATTGCAAAAAGTCTAGCTCGATTCTATCGCCGGATTGGAAACTTCTCTTTGTTTGTAGTTCGCGGCTGAAATCAACGCCCGTAGATCCCTAATGTCACATCCGAAACATATATTAACGGTTGGGGAACGCAATGTAATTGATCCTACCATCATCTAACCTATCCACCCTAACTTCCTATGCACCTTTCCCTGTCGTTCCCCTTCTTGTTTTGGGTTTATAGCTCGACACATAGATTTTCGATGGAATTCCAAGATTTCACTCTAAACAAGTGCTACTTTGAGGCCTATGGCAAGTGATTCTTAGAAAAAACTCTCTAATGGTCCACTTGTTCAAATTTAGGTTCTCTAGGGTGAGGCATTTGATTCCACAACCGCCAAAAAGTCTAGCTCGATTCTATCGCCCAAATTGGAAACTTCTCTTTGTTTGTAGTTCGCGCTGAAATCAACGCCGGCGAGTCCCTAATGTCACATCGTAAACATATATTAACGGTTGGGGAACGCAATGTAATTGATCCTACCATCATCTAACCTATCCACCCGAACTTCCTATGTACCTTTCGTGTTGTTCCCCTTCTTGTTTTAGGTTCGTTGGTCGACACGAGAGATTTTCGATGGAATTCCAAGATTTCACTCTAAACAAGTGCTACTTTGAGGCCTATGGCAAGTGATTCTTAGAAAAACTCTCTAATGGTTCACTTGTTCAAATTTAGGTTCTCTAGGGTGAGGCATTTGATTCCACAACCGCCAAAAAGTCTAGCTCGATTCTATCGCCGGATTGGAAACTTTCTCTTTGTTTGTAGTTCGTGCAAAAATCAACGCCGGCAGTCCCTAATGTCACATCCGAAACATATATTAACGGTTGGGGAACGCAATGTAATTGATCCTACCATCATCTAACCTATCCACCCTAACTTCCTATGTACCTTTCGTCTCGTTCCCCTTCTTGTTTCGGTTCGTTGGTCGACACAGAGATTTTCGATGGAATTCCAAGATTTCACTCTAAACAAGTGCTACTTTGAGTTCAAAAAAAAACAAGTGGTACTTTGAGGCCTATGGCAAGTGATTCTTAGAAAAACTCTCTAATGGTCCACTTGTTCAAATTTAGGTTCTCTAGGGTGAGGCATTTGATTCCACAACCGTGAAAAAGTCTAGCTCGATTCTATCGCCGGATTGGAAACTTCTCTTTGTGTTGAGTTCGCGCTAAAATCAACGCCAACAGTCCCTAATGTCACATCCAGAAACATATATTAACGGTTGGAGAACGCAATGTAATTGATCCTATCATCATCTAACCTATCCACCCTAGCTTCCTATGTACATTTCGTGTCGTTCCCCTTCTTGATTCGATTCGTTGGTCGACACAGAGATTTCCGATGGAATTCCAAGACTTCACTCTAAACAAGTCCACTTGTTCAAATTTAAGTTCTATAGGGTTTGGCATTTGATTCCACATCCACAAAAAAGTCTAGCTCGATTCTATCGTCGGATTGGAAACTTCTCTTTGTTTTGAGTTCGCGCTGAAATCAACGCCAGCAGTCCCTAATGTCACATCTAGAAACATATATTAACGGTTGGGGAACGCAATGTAATTGATCCTACCATCATCTAACCTATCCACCCTAACTTTCTATGTATCTTTCGTGTCGTTCCCCTTTTTGTTTCGGTTCGTTGGTCGACACAGAGATTTTCGATGGAATTCCAAGATTTCACTCAAAACAAGTGCTACTTTGAGGCCTATGGCAAGTGATTCTTAGAAAAACTCTCTAATGGTCCACTTGTTCGAATTTAGGTTCTCTAGGTCGAGGCATTTGATTCCACAACCGCGAAAAAGTCTAGCTCGATTCTATCGCGGATTGAAAACTTCTCTTTTTTTGAGTTGCGCTGAAATCAATCCTAATGTCACATCGAAACATATATCCCTAATGTAATTGATCAACCATCATCTAACCTATATAACTTGCTATGTACCTTTGGGATTTCCACTTCTTGTTTTTGGTTCGTTTTCGACCGCGAGAGATTTTGATGGAATTGATTTCTCTAAACAAGTGCTACTTTGAGGCCTAAGTGATTCTTAAAAACTCTAATGGTCCACTTGTTCAAATTTAGGTTCTCTAGGGCAAGGCCTTTGATTCCACAACCACAAAAAGTCTTTCGATTCTATCGTCGGATTGGAAACTTCTCTTTGTTTTGAGTTCTTGAAATTTTCGAAATATATATTCTGTTGGGGAACGCAATGTAATTGATCCAACCATCATCTAACCTATCCACCCTAACTCCTAAGTACCTTTCAGATTTTCTTGTTTTGGAATCGACCAAGATTTTTTCACTCTAAACAAGTGCTACTTTGAGGCCTATGGCAAGTGATTCTTAGAAAAACTCTCTAATGGTCCACTTGTTCAAATTTAGGTTCTCTAGGGTGAGGCATTTGATTCCACAACCGCCAAAAAGTCTAGCTCGATTCTATCGCGGTTTGGAAACTTCTCTTTGTTTTGAGTTCGCTGAAATCAACGCCCGGTGATCCCCTAATGTCACATCTAGAAACATATATTAACGGTTGGGGGAACGCAATGTAATTGATCCTACCATCATCTAACCTATCCACCCTAACTTCCTATGTACCTTTCGTGTCGCGTTCCCTTCTTGTTTTCGGTTCGTTTGGTCGACACAGAGATTTTCGATGGAATTCCAAGATTTCACTCTAAACAAGTTCTACTTTGAGGCCTATGGCAAGTGATTCTTAGAAAAACTCTCTAATGGTCCACTTGTTCAAATTTAGGTTCTCTAGGGGCAAGGCATTTGATTCCACAACCGCCAAAAAGTCTAGCTCGATTCTATCGCCGGATTGGAAACTTCTCTTTGTTTTGAGTTCGCGCTGAAATCAACGCCCCGCCAGTCCCTAATGTCACATCTAGAAATATATATTAACGGTTGGGGAACGCAATGTAATTGATCCAACCATCATCTAACCTATCCACCCTAACTTCCTATGTACCTTTCGTGCCATTCCCTTCTTCTTGTTTCGGTTGGTTTTGGTCGACACATAGAGATTTTCGATGGAATTCCAAGATTTCACTCTAAACAAGTGCTACTTTGAGGCCTATGGCAAGTGATTCATAGAAAAACTCTCTAATGGTCCACTTGTTCAAATTTAGGTTCTATAGGGTTAGGCATTTGATTCCACATCCGCCAAAAGTCTAGCTCGATTCTATCGCGGATTGGAAACTTCTCTTTGTTTTGTAGTTTGCGCTGAAATCAACGCCCGGCCGGTCCCTAATGTCACATCGAGAAACATATATAAGCGGTTGGGGAACGCAATGTAATTGATCCTACCATCATCTAACCTATCCACCCTAACTTCCTATGTACCTTTCGTGTCGTTCCCCTTCTTGTTTTGGTTCGATTTGGTCGACCGAGAGATTTTCGATTGGAATTCCAAGATTTCACTCTAAACAAGTGCTACTTTGAGGCCTATGGCAAGTGATTCTTAGAAAAACACTCTAATGGTCCACTTGTTCAAATTTAGGTTCTCTAGGGTGAGGCATTTGATTCCACAACAGTAAAAAGTCTAGCTCGATTCTATCGCGGTTTGGAAACTTCTCTTTGTTTTGAGTTCGCTGAAATCAACGCCGGCCGGTCCGTAATGTCACATCTAGAAACATATATTAACGGTTGGGGAGCATAATGTAATTGATCCTACCATCATCTAACCTATCCACCCTAACTTCCTATGTACCTTTCGTGTCGTTCCCCTTCTTGTTTTTCGGTTCGTTGGTCGACCACGGAGATTTTCGATGGAATTCCAAGATTTCACTCTAAACAAGTTCTACTTTGAGGCCTATGGCAAGTGATTCTTAGAAAAACTCTCTAATGGTCCACTTGTTCAAATTTAGGTTCTCTAGGGCAAGGCATTTGATTCCACAAAGTAAAAAAGTCTAGCTTCGATTCTATCGCGGATTGGAAACTTCTCTTTGTTTTGAGTTCGCTGAAATCAACGCCAGCCGAGTCCCTAATGTCACATCTAGAAAATATATATTAACGGTTGGGGAACGCAATGTAATTGATCCAACCATCATCTAACCTATCCACCCTAACTTCCTATGTACCTTTCGTGTCGTTCCCCTTCTTGTTTTCGGTTGGATTTGGTCGACATAGAGATTTTCGATGGAATTCAAGATTTCACTCTAAACAAGTGCTACTTTGAGGCCTATGGCAAGTGATTCATAGAAAAACTCTCTAATGGTCCACTTGTTCAAATTTAAGTTCTATAGGGTTAGGCATTTGATTCCACATCCCACAAAAAAGTCTAGCTCGATTCTATCGCGGATTGGAAACTTCTCTTTGTTTGTAGTTCGCGCTGAAATCAACGCCCGGCCAGTCCCTAATGTCACATCGAAACATATATAAACGGTTGGGGAACGCAATGTAATTGATCCTACCATCATCTAACCTATCCACCTAACTTCCTATGTACCTTTTCGTGTCGATTTCCCCTTCTTGTTTTGGTTCGTTGGTCGACCACCATAGAGATTTTTCGATGGAATTCAAGATTTCACTCTAAACAAGTGCTACTTTGAGGCCTATGGCAAGTGATTCTTAGAAAAACACTCTAATGGTCCACTTGTTCGAATTTAGGTTCTCTAGGGCGAGGCATTTGATTCCACAACAGTAAAAAAGTCTAGCTCGATTCTATCGCCGGTTTGGAAACTTCTCTTTGTTTTGAGTTCGCGCTGAAATCAACGCCAGCAGTCCGTAATGTCACATCTAGAAACATATATTAACGGTTGGGGAACGCAATGTAATTGATCCTACCATCATCTAACCTATCCACCCTAACTTCCTATGTACCTTTCGTGTCGTTCCCCTTCTTGTTTTTGGTTGGATTTGGTCGACCGCGATAGATTTTCGATGGAATTCCAAGATTTCACTCTAAACAAGTTCTACTTTGAGGCCTATGGCAAGTGATTCTTAGAAAAAACTCTCTAATGGTCCACTTGTTCAAATTTAGGTTCTTGAGGGCAAGGCATTTGATTCCACAAGCGCCAAAAAGTCTAGCTCGATTCTATCGCCGGATTGGAAACTTCTCTTTGTTTTGAGTTTGGCTGAAATCAACGCCCGGTGATCCCTAATGTCACATCTAGAAATATATATTAACGGTTGGGGAGCGCAATGTAATTGATCCAACCATCATCTAACCTATCCACCCTAACTTCCTATGTACCTTTAGGTGTCGTTCCCCTTCTTGTTTCGGTTGGTTGGTCGACATAGAGATTTTTCGATGGAATTCCAAGATTTCACTCTAAACAAGTGCTACTTTGAGGCCTATGGCAAGTGATTCATAGAAAAACTCTCTAATGGTCCACCTGTTCAAATTTAAGTTCTATAGGGTTAGGCATTTGATTCCACATCCCCAAAAAGTCTAGCTCGATTCTATCGCGGATTGGAAACTTCTCTTTGTTAAGTAGTTCGCGCTGAAATCAACGCCCGGCCAGTCCCTAATGTCACATCCGAAACATATATAAACGGTTGGGGAGCATAATGTAATTGATCCTACCATCATCTAACCTATCCACCCTAACTTCCTATGTACCTTTCGTGTCGCGTTCCCTTCTTGTTTTGGTTCGTTGGTCGATTACGTAGATTTTTTCGTTGGAATTCAAGATTTCACTCTAAACAAGTGCTACTTTGAGGCCTATGGCAAGTGATTCTTAGAAAAACACTCTAATGGTCCACTTGTTCAAATTTAGGTTCTCTAGGGAATGAGGCATTTGATTCCACAACAGTAAAAAAGTCTAGCTTCGATTCTATCGCTTCGGTTTGGAAACTTCTCTTTGTTTTGAGTTCAGGGCTGAAATCAACGCCCAAGAGTCCTTTGTAATGTCACATCTAGAAACATATATTAACGGTTGGGGAACGCAATGTAATTGATCCTACCATCATCTAACCTATCCACCCTAACTTCCTATGTACCTTTCGTGTCGTTCCCCTTCTTGTTTCGGTTCGTTGGTCGACACAGAGATTTTCGATGGAATTCCAAGATTTCACTCTAAACAAGTTCTACTTTGAGGCCTATGGCAAGTGATTCTTAGAAAAACTCTCTAATGGTCCACTTGTTCAAATTTAGGTTCTCGAGGGCAAGGCATTTGATTCCACAAACGCGAAAAAGTCTAGCTCGATTCTATCGCCGGATTGGAAACTTCTCTTTGTTTTGAGTTCGCGCTGAAATCAACGCCAGCAGTCCCTAATGTCACATCTAGAAATATATATTAACGGTTGGGGAACGCAATGTAATTGATCCAACCATCATCTAACCTATCCACCCTAACTTCCTATGTACCTTTCGTGCGTTCCCTTCTTGTTTGGTTCGATTTGGTTCGACATAGAGATTTTCGATGGAATTCCAAGATTTCACTCTAAACAAGTGCTACTTTGAGGCCTATGGCAAGTGATTCATAGAAAAACTCTCTAATGGTCCACTTGTTCAAATTTAAGTTCTATAGGGTTAGGCATTTGATTCCACATCCACAAAAAGTCTAGCTCGATTCTATCGCCGGATTGGAAACTTCTCTTTGTTTTGAGTTCGCGCTGAAATCAACGCCGGCCGGTCCCTAATGTCACATCTAGAAACATATATAAACGGTTGGGGAGCGCAATGTAATTGATCCTACCATCATCTAACCTATCCACCCTAACTTCCTATGTACCTTTCGTGTCGTTCCCCTTCTTGTTTTGGTTGGATTTGGTCGACCATAGAGATTTTTCGTTGGAATTCCAAGATTTCACTCTAAACAAGTGCTACTTTGAGGCCTATGGCAAGTGATTCTTAGAAAAACTCTCTAATGGTCCACTTGTTCAAATTTAGGTTCTCTAGGGTGAGGCATTTGATTCCACAACAAGAAAAAAGTCTAGCTCGATTCTATCGCCGGTTTGGAAACTTCTCTTTGTTTTGAGTTCGCTGAAATCAACGCCGGCGATCCGTAATGTCACATCTAGAAACATATATTAAACGGTTGGGGAGCGCAATGTAATTGATCCTACCATCATCTAACCTATCCACCCTAACTTCCTATGTACCTTTCGTGTCGTTCCCCTTCTTGTTTTGGTTGGATTTGGTCGACACGAGAGATTTTCGATGGAATTCCAAGATTTCACTCTAAACAAGTTCTACTTTGAGGCCTATGGCAAGTGATTCTTAGAAAAACTCTCTAATGGTCCACTTGTTCAAATTTAGGTTCTTGAGGGCAAGGCATTTGATTCCACAACTTAAAAAAGTCTAGCTCGATTCTATCGCGGATTGGAAACTTCTCTTTGTTTTGAGTTCGCTGAAATCAACGCCCGGCAGTCCCTAATGTCACATCTAGAAATATATATTAACGGTTGGGGAACGCAATGTAATTGATCCAACCATCATCTAACCTATCCACCCTAACTTCCTATGTACCTTTTCGTGTCGTTCCCCTTCTTGTTTTTTGGTTCGTTGGTCGACATAGAGATTTTCGATGGAATTCCAAGATTTCACTCTAAACAAGTGCTACTTTGAGGCCTATGGCAAGTGATTCATAGAAAAACTCTCTAATGGTCCACTTGTTCAAATTTAAGTTCTATAGGGTTAGGCATTTGATTCCACATCCGCAAAAAGTCTAGCTCGATTCTATCGCCGGATTGGAAACTTCTCTTTGTTTTGAGTTCGCGCTGAAATCAACGCCCGGCCGAGTCCCTAATGTCACATCTAGAAACATATATAAGCGGTTGGGGAGCGCAATGTAATTGATCCTACCATCATCTAACCTATCCACCCTAACTTCCTATGTACCTTTTCGTGTCGTTCCCCTTCTTGTTTTGGTTCGTTTGGTCGACACACGAGAGATTTTTCGTTGGAATTCCAAGATTTCACTCTAAACAAGTGCTACTTTGAGGCCTATGGCAAGTGATTCTTAGAAAAACACTCTAATGGTCCACTTGTTCAAATTTAGGTTCTCTAGGGCGAGGCATTTTGATTCCACAATGTAAAAAGTCTAGCTCGATTCTATCGCCGGTTTGGAAACTTCTTTGTTTTGCCCTTTGTTTTGAGTTCGTGGCTGAAATCAACGCCCGGCGGTCCGTAATGTCACATCTAGAAACATATATTAACGGTTGGGGAACGCAATGTAATTGATCCTACCATCATCTAACCTATCCACCCTAACTTCCTATGTACCTTTAGGTGTCGTTCCCCTTCTTGTTTTTGGTTCGTTGGTCGACCATAGAGATTTTCGATGGAATTCAAGATTTCACTCTAAACAAGTTCTACTTTGAGGCCTATGGCAAGTGATTCTTAGAAAAACTCTCTAATGGTCCACTTGTTCAAATTTAGGTTCTTGAGGGCAAGGCATTTGATTCCACAAACGCGAAAAAGTCTAGCTCGATTCTATCGCCGGATTGGAAACTTCTCTTTGTTTTGAGTTGGCGCTGAAATCAACGCCGCCATCCCCTAATGTCACATCTAGAAACATATATTAGCGGTTGGGGAGCGCAATGTAATTGATCCAACCATCATCTAACCTATCCACCCTAACTTCCTATGTACCTTTCGTGCCGTTCCCTTCTTGTTTTGGTTCGTTTGGTCGACATAGAGATTTTTCGATGGAATTCCAAGATTTCACTCTAAACAAGTGCTACTTTGAGGCCTATGGCAAGTGATTCATAGAAAAACTCTCTAATGGTCCACCTGTTCAAATTTAAGTTCTATAGGGTTAGGCATTTGATTCCACATCCGCCAAAAAGTCTAGCTCGATTCTATCGCGGATTGGAAACTTCTCTCTTTGTTTGTAGTTCGCGCTGAAATCAACGCCCGACGGTCCCTAATGTCACATCTAGAAACATATATAAACGGTTGGGGAGCGCAATGTAATTGATCCTACCATCATCTAACCTATCCACCTAACTTCCTATGTACCTTTAGGTAATGCGTTTCCCCTTCTTGTTTTGGTTCGTTGGTCGACCATAGAGATTTTCGATGGAATTCAAGATTTCACTCTAAACAAGTGCTACTTTGAGGCCTATGGCAAGTGATTCTTAGAAAAACACTCTAATGGTCCACTTGTTCAAATTTAGGTTCTCTAGGGCGAGGCATTTGATTCCACAACAGTAAAAAAGTCTAGCTTCGATTCTATCGCCCGGTTTGGAAACTTCTCTTTGTTTTGAGTTCGCTGCTGAAATCAACGCCCGCCGAGTCCGTAATGTCACATCTAGAAACATATATTAACGGTTGGGGAACGCAATGTAATTGATCCTACCATCATCTAACCTATCCACCCTAACTTCCTATGTACCTTTCGTGTCGTTCCCCTTCTTGTTTTGGTTGGTGGTTTGGACACACAGATTTTCGATGGAATTCCAAGATTTCACTCTAAACAAGTTCTACTTTGAGGCCTATGGCAAGTGATTCTTAGAAAAACTCTCTAATGGTCCACTTGTTCAAATTTAGGTTCTCTAGGGCAAGGCATTTGATTCCACAAAAACGAAAAAAGTCTAGCTTCGATTCTATGGCGGATTGGAAACTTCTCTTTGTTTTGAGTTCGCGCTGAAATCAAGCGCCGGCCGAGTCCCTAATGTCACATCTAGAAATATATATTAACGGTTTGGGGAAGCGCAATGTAATTGATCCAACCATCATCTAACCTATCCACCCTAACTTTCCTATGTACCTTTTCGTGTCGTTCCCCTTCTTGTTTCGGTTCGTTGGTGCGACATAGAGATTTTCGATGGAATTCAAGATTTCACTCTAAACAAGTGCTACTTTGAGGCCTATGGCAAGTGATTCATAGAAAAACTCTCTAATGGTCCACCTGTTCAAATTTAAGTTCTATAGGGTTAGGCATTTGATTCCACATCCGCAAAAAAGTCTAGCTCGATTCTATCGCCGGATTGGAAACTTCTCTTTGTTTGTAGTTCGCTGAAATCAACGCCCGGCGGTCCCTAATGTCACATCCAGAAACATATATAAACGGTTGGGGAACGCAATGTAATTGATCCTACCATCATCTAACCTATCCACCCTAACTTCCTATGTACCTTTCGTGTCGTTCCCCTTCTTGTTTTGGTTCGTTGGTCGACACAGAGATTTTCGTTGGAATTCCAAGATTTCACTCTAAACAAGTGCTACTTTGAGGCCTATGGCAAGTGATTCTTAGAAAAACACTCTAATGGTCCACTTGTTCGAATTTAGGTTCTCTAGGGCGAGGCATTTGATTCCACAACAGTAAAAAAGTCTAGCTCGATTCTATCGCCGGTTTGGAAACTTCTCTTTGTTTTGAGTTCGCGCTGAAATCAACGCCAGCAGTCCCTAATGTCACATCTAGAAACATATATTAACGGTTGGGGAACGCAATGTAATTGATCCTACCATCATCTAACCTATCCACCCTAACTTCCTATGTACCTTTCGTGCCGTTCCCCCTTCTTGTTTAGGTTCGTTGGTCGACATAGAGATTTTCGATGGAATTCCAAGATTTCACTCTAAACAAGTTCTACTTTGAGGCCTATGGCAAGTGATTCATAGAAAAACTCTCTAATGGTCCACTTGTTCAAATTTAAGTTCTATAGGGGTTAGGCATTTGATTCCACATCATAAAAAAGTCTAGCTTCGATTCTATCGCGGATTGGAAACTTCTCTTTGTTTTGAGTTATTTGAAATCAACGCCGGCCGATCCCTAATGTCACATCTAGAAACATATATTAACGGTTGGGGAGCGCCAATGTAATTGATCCTACCATCATCTAACCTATCCACCCTAACTTCCTATGTACCTTTAGGTAATCCGTTCCCCTTCTTGTTTTGGTTGGATTGGTCGACATAGAGATTTTTTGGAATTGGAATTCAAGATTTCAGTTCTAAACAAGTGCTACTTTGAGGCCTATGGCAAGTGATTCTTAGAAAAACTCTCTAATGGTCCACTTGTTCAAATTTAAGTTCTCTAGGGTTAGGCATTTGATTCCACATCAGTAAAAAGTCTAGCTTCGATTCTATCGCCCGGTTTTGGAAACTTCTCTTTGTTTTGAGTTCGCTGAAATCCCGCGCCCGGTCCCCTAATGTCACATCTAGAAACATATATTAACGGTTGGGGAGCGCTAATGTAATTGATCCTACCATCATCTAACCTATCCACCCCTAACTTCCTCCTATGTACCTTTCGTGTCGTTCCCCTTCTTGTTTGGTTCGTTGAATTACCGACCGCGAGAGATTTTCGATGGAATTCAAGATTTCACTCTAAACAAGTTCTACTTTGAGGCCTATGGCAAGTGATTCTTAGAAAAACTCTCTAATGGTCCACTTGTTCAAATTTAGGTTCTCTAGGGCAAGGCATTTGATTCCACAAGCCTAAAAAAGTCTAGCTTCGATTCTATCGCGGATTGGAAACTTCTCTTTGTTTTGAGTTTCGCCTGAAATCAGCGCCAGCCAGTCCCTAATGTCACATCTAGAAATATATATTAGCGGTTGGGAGCGCAATGTAATTGATCCAACCATCATCTAACCTATCCACCCTAACTTCCTATGTACCTTTCGTGTCGTTCCCCTTCTTGTTTTCGGTTAGATTTGGTCGACATAGGATTTTCGATGGAATTCCAAGATTTCACTCTAAACAAGTGCTACTTTGAGGCCTATGGCAAGTGATTCTTAGAAAAACTCTCTAATGGTCCACTTGTTCAAATTTAGGTTCTATAGGGTTAGGCATTTGATTCCACAATCCTTAAAAAAGTCTAGCTCGATTCTATCGCGGATTGGAAACTTCTCTTTGTTTTGAGTTCGCTGAAATCAACGCCGGCAGTCCCTAATGTCACATCTAGAAACATATATAAGCGGTTGGGGAGCGCAATGTAATTGATCCTACCATCATCTAACCTATCCACCCCTAACTTCCTATGTACCTTTAGTGTCGTTCCCCTTCTTGTTTTGGTTCGTTGGTCGACCGCGAGAGATTTTCGTTGGAATTCAAGATTTCCTCTAAACAAGTGCTACTTTGAGGCCTATGGCAAGTGATTCTTAGAAAAACACTCTAATGGTCCACTTGTTAAAATTTAGGTTCTCTAGGGTGAGGCATTTGATTCCACAACAGTAAAAAGTCTAGCTTCGATTCTATCGCCGGTTTTGGAAACTTCTCTTTGTTTTGAGTTCGCGCTGAAATCAGCGCCCGGCAGTCCCTAATGTCACATCTAGAAACATATATTAGCGGTTGGGGAGCGCAATGTAATTGATCCTACCATCATCTAACCTATCCACCCCAGATTAACTTCCTATGTACCTTTAGGTTCTATAGGTTATGCATTTGATTCCCTTCTTGTTTTGGTTTGTTTTGGTGCGACCGCGAGAGATTTTCGATGGAATTCCAAGATTTCCTCTAAACAAGTTCTACTTTGAGGCCTATGGCAAGTGATTCTTAGAAAAACTCTCTAATGGTCCACTTGTTCAAATTTAGGTTCTCTAGGGGCAAGGCATTTGATTCCACAATTGTAAAAAGTCTAGCTCGATTCTATCGCGGTTGGAAACTTCTCTTTGTTTTGAGTTGTGGCTGAAATCAACGCCCGGCGAGTCCCTAATGTCACATTTAGAAACATATATTAACGGTTGGGTAAGCGCAATGTAATTGATCCTACCATCATCTAACCTATCCACCTAATTTCTATGTACCTTTTCGTGTCGTTTCCCTTCTTGTTTCGGTTCGTTGGTCGACATAGAGATTTTTCGATGGAATTCCAAGATTTCACTCTAAACAAGTGCTACTTTGAGGCCTATGGCAAGTGATTCCAAGAAAAACTCTCTAATGGTCCACTTGTTAAAATTTAGGTTCTCTAGGGGTGAGGCATTTGATTCCACATCCATAAAAAAGTCTAGCTCGATTCTATCGTCGGATTGGAAACTTCTCTTTGTTTTGTAGTTCGCTCTGAAATCAACGCCGGCGAGTCCCTAATGTCACATCGAAACATATATTAACGGTTGGGGAACGCAATGTAATTGATCCTACCATCATCTAACCTATCCACCCCTAACTTCCTATGTGCCTTTCGTGTGCCGTTACCCTTCTTGTTTCGGTTCATAGGTCGACATAGAGATTTTTGATGGAATTCTAAGATTTCACTCTAAACAAGTGCTACTTTGAGTTCAAAAAAACAAGTGCTACTTTGAGGCCTATGGAAAGTGATTCTTGAAAAACTCTCTAATGGTCCACTTGTTCAAATTTAGGTTCTCTAGGGTGAGGCATTTTGATTCCACAACCAGCGAAAAAGTCTAGCTCGATTCTATCGCGGATTGGAAACTTCTCTTTTTTTTTGAGTTCGCGCTGAAATCAACGCCAGAATCCCTAATGTCACATTTAGAAACATATATTAGCGGTTGGGGCGCAGCAATGTAATTGATCCTACCATCATCTAACCTATCCACCCTCCTAACTTCCTATGTACATTTTAGAGTTCTCTAGGGCGAGGCATTTGATTCCACATCAACAAAGTCAGCTGATTCTATGCTCGATTTGGAAACTTCTCT